>JAWQEG010003139.1:65000-125000 GCA_033782935.1 Petrolisthes cinctipes
GATTCCAGGCTACCAACTCTTCCACAAAGATAGAGAGGACAGAGGGGGTGGTGGTGTGCTGTTGTATGTAAAGAACTCCATCAAATCGATGACCTGCAACATCACATCGAACCACGAGCTCCTTGGAGTTGACCTAGAAATAGGCACTGCAAAATACAGAACCCTGCTGCTTTATAGACCCCCTGGACAACTCAATGAGATGGACAGGGACCTATACCAGTTGCTGGGTGAACTAGTGGATGGCAGGGTGTGCATCCTTATGGGGGACTTCAACACACATGTTGACTGGGAAACCAGAGAGCCCTCTGCCGAGAACACACCACTCTTGGAGTTTGTAAATGATGAATTCCTCACTCAATGGGTAAGGGAGCCAACAAGAGGTGCTAACATACTCGACTTGGTCCTCACCTCCGAGGATGACATCATTCAAGACCTCTCTGTAAATGAAGAAATAGGTGGAAGCGACCACAAGCTTATAAGATTTTCAGTTAAGGTCCCTAATATGGAGTCCGTGACCCCGGTGCATAGAAAATTAGACATGGGGAGAGCAGACTTTGCAGGTCTTCGTGAAGGCGTTGCTGAAATGGAACTAGAGGAGGGAGAGAGTGCTGATGATCTGTGGAGGTCATTCTTGTCTTCCTTCATGGAACTTCAGTCGCGCTTTATTCCTCTTAAGGGAACAGGTCAGAAGTTCATTCAACCGAAGTGGTTTAATCGGGAAATCCGTAACCTACTAAGGGAGAGGAGAACTGCGTATCGTCGAGCGAAGGCATCTGGGGACTTTGACGGTCATAGAAGACTGAATCGAAACGTGAAGTCCAAAATAAGGGCGGCTAAGCGTGCTGAGGAGGTCCGTGTGGCTAGACTCTGCAAAGAGAACCCCAAGGAGTTTTTCAGTTATGTGAATGGCCGTAAACCAATCCGACGCAGGATCGGTCCCTTGGTGAATGAGGATGGAGCATTGATGCACTCTGATGCAGAAAATGCTAACCTCTTAAATGAGTACTTCTCTTCAGTGTTCTCTGAGGAGAGTGGTCCCATTCCCGAACCTTTGGACTCCTTCAGTGAGAAGTTGGAGTCAATGGTCTTCACCCAAGAAGAAATTGAGAGAAAAATAATCGAATTAAAAGCAAACAAGTCCCCCGGTCCGGATGGGTTCTTACCTAGAGTGTTGAAAGAAGTGCATGGTGAAGTATCACGGCACCTGTGCATGGTCTTCAACAGGGTAATCCAGACTGGATGCGTTCCTAGAGACTGGCGTGAGGCAGAGGTGACTCCTATCTTCAAGAAGGGAGATGCTAGCCAACCGTCAAACTACAGACCCATCAGTTTAACCTCGATAGTCTGTAAACTCATGGAGAGCATCATGGTGGACAAAATAACAGCACACTTAGAATCAAATTTGCTACTGAGGGGTTCCCAGCATGGGTTCCGGCAGCACCGGTCATGCCTCACAAATCTGGTGGAATTCTTCCATTTTGTTTTCAGTGAGCATGATCGGGATAAAGCGGTCGATGTTGTCTACTTAGACTTTCAGAAAGCCTTTGATAAGGTACCCCACCGCCGCCTCCTTCGGAAAGTGCGTGCACTGGGCATAGACGGAAATGTGGCAAATTGGATAGAGAACTGGCTAAGTGACAGACGGCAGCGGGTGGTAGTGAATGGACAGGCTTCAGAGTGGGTGCCCGTTACTAGCGGTGTTCCCCAAGGTTCTGTTCTGGGACCACTACTGTTTATCATCTATGTTAATGACGTGGATGGTGACATGGTTGCCAAGATTTCCAAATTCGCCGATGATACTAAGCTTGGTATGAATGTCGCGAAAGAAGGAAATACTACCCGCTTACAAGAAGATCTTAGGAAGATCGGGGAGTGGTCTGACACGTGGCAAATGCCATTTAACGTGAACAAATGCAAAGTTATGCATATAGGCCACAGAAACCCCCGAACAGAGTATAACCTTAAGGGCAATGCTCTCGTAAGCACTGATACTGAGAAAGACTTGGGTGTAACTATCACCAGTGACCTCAAGTTCTCAAAGCAGTGTATTGAGGCTGAGAAGAAAGCCCAAAGGATGTTAGGGTACATAAAGCGACAGTTTGGATACCGGAACAAGGAGATAGTACTTTGTCTGTACAATTCCCTTGTCCGACCGCACCTGGAGTATGCAGTCCAGTTTTGGAGTCCTTCTTACCGAAAGGATATCGCGAGATTGGAACGAGTGCAAGCCAGGGCAACCAAACTTATACCCTCTCTTAGACACAAGAGCTATAAAGAGCGGTTGGTAGAACTCGATCTGTTCTCTTTGGAAACCCGGAGACTGCGTGGTCAGCTTATCGAAGTGTTTAAAATACTACGAGGCTTTGACAATGTAGACTACAGGGACATTTTCCAACTCAGTGAGGGCACAACCAGGAATCATGGCTACAAACTTGAACTGAAGCGATACAACCGTGATCTGTGTGGTAAGTTCTTTACATACAGCATCTGCGGTACTTGGAACGCGCTTCCTGCTGATGTGGTCAACAGCAACTCTGTGGATCAGTTCAAGTCCAGATTAGACAAAGCCTTAAACCACCGTCTAGGTGTTTAAGCCGTTGTGCGAGTGTTCCTTGATGGTTTCACATGACACATTCGAGGACGGTCGCCTACTTGCGCAACTAAACCCACAGGTACCCTCTTTGTATGGATCGTAAGGTCCCCTAGGGTACTTCTTTTCCTTGTAACTCCTTGTAACTCCTTTTCCTTTTCTCTCTCTCAGCCTACTTCTTACTTTTTTGCTTCATGCACCCTTTCTTACTTATTATTTGTTTTTCCCTCCTGTTTGACAAGCATCCTTCATCCTTCTCTTCCTCCCTCTTTCTTATTATATTTTTCTCCTCTATCGTCTAGCCCTGTCTTTCTCTTCTTCCTTTCTTCCCTCCTTCCTTGCATATTTACTATTATTCATCCAGCTTGTTAATTTCATCCTACTATTCTTCTGTTCTTCTTTTCCTTACCTCTTTCTCTTTTCTTTTATCTAGCCTGGTCGGGTCATTGTTCCTTCCTTTCTTATTTGACTTAATTCTTATTTTCTTCACATTTTCTCATTTACTTTCTTCCTTCTCATTCCTTTGTTGTTAATTTTCATATTTTATTTTTCATTTTCCTATCCAGTTCTTCCTCCTACCTTCCCTTCTTCCATCCTCTCTTCCTTCCTCTCTTTCTTCAGCTCTTTCTTCCCTTCTTCCTTCCTTCCTCTCTCACCTCACCACGCAATCCACTCTCAAATCAACAGTATTCTTCCCACCTCCCTACCCCTTCCTGACACCCCACCACCCGACCCTCACTTCTCTATAACCCTCCCACTCTCACTCACTCCCACTCTCACTTCTCCATAACCCTCCCACTCTCACTCTCTGCACGTCAAACTCAAACACTCCACTCTTGTTTTTCTCTACAAATTCTTGCCTTTCACATTTTACCAATACACCACTCTTACCTCTCACACAAAAGTCAAATTACAATCTTCCCTCTCTGACCTGAACACGAACATCCAAACACAAACATACAAACATACAACAACAACAACAACAACTCATTATACAACAGAACAACACCCACGGTCAATTCCCCAAATACAGGGGACTTAAAAAAACAGTAGCCACGTCGCTATTCACTTTATTGTCACCTTTACTGTGATACCAAATGGAGGTCAGAGTGCCAACAGCGAATGTCACCCACCACCAACAGTATTTCCCCAATGGTCATGATCCCGATACATTGGTGATGAATTGGGCCACATTGCTCTATGAGGCGACGGTCTATTTACGACACTGATGCACTGACATTGTTTGAATCTAGTCGCTGCGTTTGACCAGAGTGCAGAAAAAAATTATTCACTCGTACGTCATCCATGCATGGTATAGTCACACTCACATATAGGCTATTATTTCATCTATCTGTTATCGATCGTGTCATCAGTGTTTCTCTTCATTCAATTTCCCAGGAGGAATATACTGTATATCTTAGAAACTCTAGACCAACTCACTTAACTACTGCACATAATCTTTGCTGTAATTTTTATCAACCATGAAAATACTCTAACGAAAAGCGAGCATATATTCACTGTCGATGGTACCAATAAATACAGTGAAAATGTCTAACCTTCAACTCGTACCCATTGGACATGAAGAGAGAATGGGTGTAAAATTCTGTGTGAGCGCCATAGATTGGATTACCTTTCTGGCACACAGGTAAAAAATTGACAGTCACTCACCGCTCTCACATCTAAAGCCTTCCTTGTACTGACTGACGCTTTCCAACATTGTATTTTTACCTGCAGTGTAATCAAATACGTGGATACAAAGAACTGACACACTCATATGAAAAATACGACTATACGCATATATTCGTCAATAGTTCATGAGAGAATTGACCGTCAAGAAAATATATATACCCTTCCTGAATACAAACTTTTCCTTAATATCATCTGTGGGCAAATCATTATTGTGTTGATTAATTAAGAGATGTAAGGGGATATGATAACACTTGGTGACCTTACTGTAGAGGCAACGAGGCCATCTGTACAAGGCCCGAGTTTGCAATTTCTGTCTGTGTACATTTTACAGTTTGTTGACGTTATTGATGTGTACACAAATCTCATATTATACTCCATAAATATTGTGTATACTGCAAGGTTTTCCTATATCCAATTCCCGGTGAAAATTATAACGTTTGTGTGCATCGAGTGATATATATATATATTTTTTTCTGTTGACAAATGTGTTGTGTTGGAGAGAGAGCGGGGGGAAAGTGGAAGGGGAAGGAAGGGTCGGGGTTGTGACTTGTGATGACAGCAGAGTTTTAAAGCACCTGACATTATAGGTTTTTTTCCAGTAGCAGCTATAATATCACGTTCAATCTAGCTATGATAAGTGGGTTAGCCTATCTTTGTGGGAGAATTGGAATCTACGTAGCTCTCCAAACAACGCAACAAAACAAGTCCGTCTGCTAAAAGAAAAGAAAAAGGAGATCGGTTTCCTGGCATAATTAAAAGGAATCAATAAATAGCTTTCTAATTTGACCAGACTGCTTATGCTCTTTACACTAAGTTTGCTTGTGTCTTTTCAATATCGGTGACATTAAAAGGACAAGGATGGATACGTCATGCCACATCTTTGCCTGTCCACAAAAACCCAGTCATATCAGCCCATTTTTAAACACTCATCTATGTCATATACGTACTATTGGCCACGAGAATTCTTACACACGCTGTTGTATTCGAGGGTTAAAAACACATAGAAAATGAAAGACAACGTAACTGCAATACAACATTATTATTATATTTATTGTTTTGCTAATCACCGAGTCACTTGGTAAACCATTCATTGCAGTACTTCCAGAATAATGACCTCTCTTTTCATATAGACTGTGAAAGAATTCTTGTGGCCAACCGTACAGCCTGTTTCTATCATTATACTTCACTACACAACCTCCTCTGTTTCCTCCACAAACTCTAAATTCAACAACCTTTTTACCTCTTGTTTCACACCCCACTAACCTCCCGTCATAAATAATAGCATCCTTCACTCTCACACTTCGCCACTCCTCACAAACACACAGTCCCCAACTCACCCCTCTCTCACACCTTGCTTCTCACTCTCCCTTCATACACACACTCTCCAACTCATCCCTATCTCACACCTTGCTTCTCACTCTCCCTTCATACTCACACTCTCCAACTCATCCCTATCTCTCGACCCACATATCTGACCCCTCACTCCCACTCCCTCTTGCCCAATCTCACCTCGACCACAACAAAGACGGGAATAAGATTGATGCGACTTCACTCCTTCCTCTTCCTTTCCTCTGTCTTCCTCCTCACACACACTCTTACCTCCTGTGCGTTTTTCGTCCTTCCTTCCCTTCATTCCTTTTTCAGACTCTCGGTTCTATTGTCTCAAGTTCTGTTTCCCATTTCTCAAAGCACTTCTGCCAACTCCTCTCTCAACTTCCCTGCTGCATCATCTTCCTCAGTATCCCTCACTACATCTCCTCAACTTATACTGTATATTCTAAGCATCTTTGTCATAACTTTTCAAGGTCTCTCTCTGCCATATTTTCTTAGTATCCCTGCAACATATTCCAGACATCATACTTTCCCCGTCTTTGCTAACTAGTTCTCTCAACATCACTGCCAGCCTCTTAACATCTCTACATCATTCTCACAACATCACTGGCTCATCCTACTAAAGAACATCCTTGAGACATTCTATCATCATGTCTACCACGTCCCCTCAACGTCTTTCGAATATCCCCTCTACAATTTCTCCCATATCAAAAGCTCTCCTACCACATCCCTCCATCGTCTCTACCACATCCTTTCACATCTTTACCATATTAAAGGATCTCTACAACTCCTTTTCATATCTCAACGACAAAAAAGGATCCCTACCACATCCTCCCAAAGTCTCTACCACATCCTTTCACATCTCTACCACATCTAAGAGTCTCTACCACATCCTCCAAACGTCTCTTCTACATCTTTTCCACATCCCTACCATATCAAAAGCTATCCTACCACATCCTCCCAACATCTCTGCCACATCCATTTAACATCCCTACCACATCAAAGGCTATCCTAACACATCCTCACAACGTCTCTGGCACATCCTTTGCACACATCCTCACAACTTATCTACCTCGCTCTCTCGACATTCTTCTTACAGTATTTTTTTCCCCTCTCCAGTCCTTCGTTTCTGAGTCTTGTCCCCTCAGTGTCCTTTCTTCCTGGAGGGCCTGTTCTTTATGTACCCCTTTCCTCCTGCCAGTTTCCCTTCCGTCTTTCCTTCCTCGCTTGCTACTTTGTTTCATTTTCTCTTGGTAAATTTCCCTTCCTCCTTTCCCTCCATCTTTCATTTGTTCCTCGCTTGCTTCTTTGTTTCATTTTCTCTTGGTAAATTCCCTTCCTCCTTTCCCTCCGTCCTTCATACCTTCCTCGCTTGCTACTTTTTTTCATTTCTTCCTGCAAGTTTCCATTCCCCCTTTCCCTCCGTCCTTCATTTCTTCCTCGCTTGCTTCTTTGTTTCATTTCCTCCTCGTAGATTTCCTTCCTCCTTTCCTTCCGTCCTTCCTTCCTCGCTTGCTTCTTTGTTTCCTTTCCTCCTGCAAGTTTCCCTTCCTCCTTTCATTCCTTTCTTCCTTGCTTGCTTCTTTGTTTCCGTTCTCGTTGTGTTCTTGTTTACTTGATTACTCTTCTGCATTTCCTCCCTTCTTTTTCTATGTTTATCTTCTTACTTTTCTTTTGTGTTTCCACGCTTATTCCTTCCTTCCTTCCTTCCTTCCTTCCGTTCTTTCGTCTTCTCTTCCTTCCTTCCTTCCTCGGTGCTTTCCTTTGTTCTTTTATTTCTCTATTTGTACATATCATTTTTCCTTTCACATTTTCTTCCTTCCATAATATTTACTTATCTTCCTTCGTTAATCCTTCCTTTTTCCTCACGCTCTTTCCTTCCTTTCTCTTCTCTCTACATTCCTCCTTACAAAACATCACTTCTTCGGTCCTACTTGCTTTTATCAATTCTTCTGTGTTTCATCCTGTTTTCCCCCACTCATTCCCTCTCTCCCTCCTTCCCTCTATTTCTCTTATCTTCCTGCCTTCCTCTCTCTCTTCCTATTCCTCAAGCATCCTCCCATTCATTATATCAACTTTTTCAGTCCCCATCAATGTGTCTCTGTCTCTCTTGCCTCCTCTCCTCTCCCATCCATCCTTCCTTCCTTCTTTTAACACTCTTTGTCCCCCGGGTTTTATTTCTTTTGACAATAGTAAATATCTATGTTTTCCTTCCTACTGTCACCTTCAGCTTCCCCTTCCTCTCTGTCTGTCTGTGTCTGTTTGTATCTGTGTCTGTCTGTGTCTGTCTGTCTGTCTGTCTGTCTGTCTGTCTGTCTGTCTGTGTCTGTCTGTCTGTCTGTCTCCTCCCAATATTCTCTTTACAAACTCCTTTCCTCAAACCGCCTACATAATGAGTGTATTTCCATGCCCTTCCCTCTTCCATCATTTTATTCTTTCCTTCAAACGGCTCAACATTCAGCAATATATTCTTCATGCCTTACTTTTATCATCCGTCTGGCTTCCTGCCTCTCCCCACTCTCTCTCTCTCTCTCTCTCTCTCTCTCTCTCTCTCTCTCTCTCTCTCTCTCTCTCTCTCTCTCTCTCTCTCTGATCTATATGCATATCAAACTCTCTCTCCCTCCTCCTCGCTTTTTTTTTTTTTACTATTTTTCTTTGACTTTATTCCTTCAGGTCTCCCATTTTTTGTCCATCTTCCCTATCCTTAAAAAAAAAAATCCATTATTTTATATTATTTGGACAACGATGTCGAGGGAAAGGTGAATGAATGAATGTCTGTATACTTTTGGTGGTACATTGGAGCGAATTAATTCCTCCAAAGTATGCCAGAAAACGGGACCAGAGGAACAAAATTAATGGAGTTCTGTTGCTTGTAATAGTAGTTTGGAGGAATCAGTTGTTCCAGATTTACCAAACATTCTACTCATCCCTTAACGAGCGTTGTGCGATAAGTTAATTTTCTTCTTTTTTTTTTTTTTTTTTTTTCTTCTTCTTCTTCTTCTTCTTCTCATCCTTTTTCTTCTCCTCCTCCTTCTTCTTCTTCTTCTTCTTCTTCTTCTTCCTTTCTTCTTCTTCTTCTTCTTCTATTTTATCTTCTATTCTTTATCCTCTTCCTCTTCCATTCTCCTTCCTCCTTTTTGTTTCCCTCTCCTTTCACTTTCTCTTTCTTTCCTCCTCTTCCTTGTTCTTTCTTTCCTCCTATCTTTCTCTTCCCTCTTCCTGTCTTTTTTCTTTCTCTTTCAATTTTCTCTTCCATTCTTCATCTTTTTAGTTCTTTCTCTTCTTTCCTCCTTTTCCTCCACCATATAAACTTCATCATTTTGCATTTTTTCCTTTTCATTCCAAGTCACCTTTAACCATTTCTCATCCATAATCTTTTCCCTTTTCCTTATCTTCTCTTCCACTTTCTCTTCCTCCTTCTCCTCCTCCTCCTCCTCCTCCTCCTCCTCCTCTTCCTCCTCTTCCTCCTCCTCCTCCTCCATATTATTCACCCATTATATTTTCCCTCTACCTTATCTTCACTTCCTCTTCCTCCCCCTCCATGTTTTTCTTCGCCGGCAAATCTATAACAAAATTTCACAGAGCCGTCAAACCACTTACCCGACAGCCCCATTTTCCAAGCTTACATTTACGAACCTGGCTGGCCTTTACCTCAACGTCCATCACCATTTCAGTCTACACCACTCGGTCCTTTTCGTGTTCCAGAGCAGGTTTAAGGGACCCTGTGTTGTAGTCACAGAAAATTGGAGGTAAACGAGTCCTTCAAATATTGCCACGAAACACCACCTATATGGAAGGAGCTTTTTTCGTGGCATAGTCAGGAGGAATCAGAAGCCTCCAATTTTCATACACGATCACAAGTTCCTTAATTAACCACCTCTGTACCGCCCACTTCTTGATAGATTCCTTGAGTTACCCTCCATTAGTTTTATTTCATACATTTGTGGTTTCACGAGCTAATATAAATGATGGCCCTTCTCCCTATCCCTTTGTTGTGTTCCAAGGCCACCACCCATTTCTGTACCACCTCCTATAGTTTTATGGTGTTCATCTGTAGGTAGTTTCATTTTAGACGTTTGTTGAGTTCCCTACAAAAAAAAAAAAAAAATATATAAGACTTTCTCACTTTTCCTTTGTGTTTCAGGTGTGGCAGTTGTCTTTGATTAATCTTTATAGTTGTTACTGAGTGGCATTATCACCATATACAGTTGGAGAAATAAATGGGTGGTACAGCCCAAGTGAAAGATGGTCAATTTCTCCCAATATCAAGTTCCTTAGTGCCAAATAGGAGACATCAGGGGCAGAAGTCAGTATTGAGGATGGTAATAAAAAGCAAGTACCTGATAATAAACACTGGTTACTCAAATGGAACAAATATCTTTCACCTGGGCTGTACCACCAATTCATGTGTCCAACTGTATATTCCCTAATACATATTAAGGATTCCTTTATCCCTCCAATGCCTCCTTCGGTTTTCGTCCTGTTCATCATCCTTCCCTTTTTTTCCTTCTACTTTTCTCCCATGTCTACTCCCTTATTCTTCTCCTCCTCCTCATACCTCTTTTCCCTTTCCTCGTTCCTTCCTACCTTTTCCATTCCAGTCTACCCTTTCTTTGATCCTTCTCACCATTCCTTCTCCCCTCTCTTTTTCCCTCACTGCTTCCCCCATCAATAAAAGAAAAAGAAGCTACACAAATATGGATCAACAAAAATAAAAAAAGATATAACGAAAAGAATGCAAAAATGTAAGATTCATATGCATTTGCCCTTTTGGTATTTGGCTCTGATGATTTATGCAGGGGGAAAAATTGGCGAGGCGAGAATTTTTGGCCAAGAGGGGGACGGGACGCGGAAGTAAATTCTGGCCAAAGTCGAGCACACAAAAGGCATATAAGTATTTTCCCTAACGTGCAGAAAAGGGAAACTACACCGAGGGACACAGGAAGTGGTTCAGGGAAAGGGGTTGTGACTGGGTGTGTGTGTGTGTACGAAAGAGTAGAGAGGAAACACATTATACGAGGGAGGATAGAAGAGGTATAGTGGTTGGGGAAAGGGGTCGTGAGTGTGTGTGTGTAGATGGGAAACATATTATAGGTGGGATGGTAGAAGAGGTATAGTGGGAGGGGAAAGGGGTTGTGTGTGTGTGTGTGTGTGTGTGTGTGTGTGTGTGTGTGTGTGTGTGTGTGTGTGTGTGTGTGTGTGTGTGTGTAGAGGGGAAACACATTAAAAGGAGGGAGAGTAGGATGGCAGGGAAGAAGTACATAGGGAAAGGGGTTGTGACTGCTTGTGTGCCTGTGTGTGTGACAAAAATATTTAGATATATATAATTATGTCGGACAGGTCGAACATAACTGTAGTATGTGACAGAGAGGTGGGAGAGCTTACGACAAAGATATGGAGAATTTTAATGGTTCTGAGCGTTGATTTATCCTCCGGGAAATAATTTGCTCGCGTGTACTGTACATATTTTTTCTCTCTATACATTTTCATTTCTATCATCACACACACACACACACACACACACACACACATAATTATAATATATATATTAGCACACACGCTCGCTAGCTTGTTTGGACACACACACACACACACACACACACACACACACACACACACACACACACACACAACCCCTTTCCCCACCCACTATACCTCTTCTACCCTCCCTCCTATTATGTGTTTCCCTCTACTCTTTCGTACACACACACACACACACACACACACACACACACACACACACACACACACACACACACATCAGGAGGTAATGAGAATGAGGGAGACATTTCTGGACTCGCTCGGGAATGTCACAGTAATTCCATTTTTTGTTCATTGTAGTAGATCAAAGGCCCACAAAAAAGGTACATGATTTGGGCAATTTTTTTCCTATTTTCCGGCTCAGTGGATGCAAAGAGCTGCTGCACACGTTCGAAAATACGTACAGTAATTTTCTCTTTCGTTATCCATCTCCCTCGAAAATACGTACAGTAATTTTCTCTTTCGTTATCCATCTCCCTCGAAAATGCGTACAGTAATTTTCTCTTTCGTTATCCATCTCTTTCGAAAATGCGTACAGTAATTTTCTCTTTCGTTATCCATCTCCCTCGAAAATGCGTACAGTAATGTTCTCTTTCGTTATCCATTTCCCTCACCTTCATTCTTCACCCTCCACGTCCACTTACACATATGATCGACCAAAGAAGAGAGAGAGAGAGAGAGGAGGACAGGTTATCGAATTACTTCTGCCACTGTGAGTTATTGGGTGAGGCTCAGGACCGTTACATCATGTACTATATAGTTAGGGTGACTGTAGTGATCGAAACTAAAAATAATAATAATAATAATACATACATACTCTTCATACGACTAAGATTTCATAATGGAAGAATCAAAGAAAAGAAAAAAAAAAATATATACAGTATATATAAAATAAACTTTAATGAAAGGCTACATATTCATTTACATAATTATGTTTTTCCTACGATTAAGATCTTAAAAGCAAACGACAAAACCAAATCAAAATCCTACACAAAAAAGTCCCCACATTAATTTATATTTATATTTCCTACGATTAATATATAAATAAAAAAAACACTAAGGACAAAACAAAATCAGGAACATAAATAGGGCCTCCATTGACCTGATGTCGGTGGTGGTGGTGGTGGAGGTGGTCATGTTGGTGGTGGTGGTGGTGGTGGTGGTCGTGGTGGTCGTGGTGGTGGTGGTGGTGGTGGTGGAGGTGGAGGTAAGGGAGGGAAGGGGAAGTGGTGGGGGGAGAAGGGAGGGGAAGTGGAGGAGGGAGGGAAGGTAAGGGGAGTGGTGGGGGGAGGAGGGAAGGGGAGTGGTGGGGGGAAGGAAGCAAAGGTGAAGTGGTGGGGGGCGGGAAGGGAGGGGGAAAGTGGTTGGGGGGGGGAAGGGAAGGGGGAAGTGGTTGGGGGGCGGAAGGGAAGGGAGGGGAAGGGAGGGGGAAAGTGGTTGGGGGGCGGAAGGGAAGGGAGGGGAAGTGGTGGTGGGCGGAAGGGAAGGGAGGGGGGAAGTGGTGGTGGGCGGGAGAGGGGGGAAGTGGTGGTGGGCGGGAGAGAGGGAAAGTGGATGAGGGAGGGAAGGGAAAGGGATGTGATGGGGGAAGGTAAAGCGAAATCGAACACAACAACAGAGTAACAACCCCAATACGTCACTCTGGGAAAAATGTTGTGGAGCAAATAGTGAGAATCTACGGACGGAATCACATTTACTGGAACGGAAGCCTTGAAATATACGATTATAACCTCAGACTGGACGAATGTAGATGAGAAAACGAACCAGGGATTAAAAAATAAATAAATAAAATATATAACTTTGAAATGAATGACAACCGCTAGTGGCACTTAATCTTCCTGACTATTTGTGTTATTTAATCTAGAATAATAGTGTTACTTATACTATCCTAGTTTCGTTAGTTATACTCTCATAAAATACAAAGTGGTCCTTGCTAAAATATTGACTCTCCCTCCCTCATCATTAGCTTCCTCACTCAAGTATTTACTCTGCTGCTATCAATATCCTCTTCCCCACTCTATATATATATATATATATATATATATATATATATATATATATATATATATATATATATATATATATATATATATACTCTCTCCCATCTCCAATGTTTGTTCTATCCCACCTTCAGTAAGTGATCTCTCTCTCTCTCTCTCTCTCTCTCTCTCTCTCTCTCTCTCTCTCTCTCTCTCTCTCTCTCTCTCAATATATCTAATTATTCTCAGCGTCTGACTGGTCTTTCCCTTAATTATTCTACAGCTATAATTAAGGAGCAATCTCCAGTGGACGAATCGGAGAGATACCGAGTCCTATAAACTATGCAAGGAGACGCAGCACCACACAACAAGAGCAGCAGGTTCCAGTACATCTATATTCTAGTATTGTTATGAGGACGTTAAATCCCTCTCGCATTTTTTTTCATCTCCTATTTCTTGGGTATCACCTCATAACACACAGGGTACACTACACTACAATCATACAATCACCTCATAAATCACCTCATACAATCATAAATCACCTCATAAATCACCTCATACAATCACCTCATACAGTCACCTCATACAATCACCTCATACAATCATAAATCACCTCACACTACAATCACCTCACAACACACTACTGTACACTACAATCCAGCTCACTCTGCTTATATAAACATTACTACTTATTACTGTACCCTGCTGGAAAAACACTTGACGTAATCTTCATATTTCAACATCATATTCACCTACGAACTTAATCAATCTTTCAGCGTCCCACCTGCGGCTCTCACTTACTCTCTTCCACTCTCCCTCGTATACATTTCACTGGTTTCTCGCTTCCTCACGTTCTCACTTTTTCGAGTACTATACAGTATTCCTTTTATCATTTTGTACACTATATACATGCTTTTATCTACCTGCCTATCTACCTATGTATTTACCATGTATTTATCAATTCATATAACTCATTTCTATAGGTATTTATCTTTTATTAAATTAATTGGAATCAATATTATGGTTAGAACGCTTTGTTCAATTAAATGTTACGAAGAGATCCGTTTGGTGTGTGTGTGTGTGTGTGTGTGTGTGTGTGTGTGTGTGTGTGTGTGTGTGTGTGTGTGTGTGTGTGTGTGTGTGTGTGTGTGTGTGTGTGTGTGTGTGTGTACCTCTCTGTAAGCTATAATATATATATATGCTATATGTATTTACCCATCTCTCCCTACCTTCCCTCTCCCCTCTCCCCTCTCTCTTTCATCTTCTCCGTTACCCTCCTCGTTCCAACCGCACCCCCCCCCTCTCTCTCTCCTTAAATTTTTGCCCCCACGTAATTATGTGGAGCCCAGGAGGCGCCTCTAGTGTTAGTTCTCCCTTATCCCTCCAACTCCAACCAACATTTTGTCTGTCTGGGCAGTCTCTCTCACTTTCTGGACGTTCATCTTTCTCTTATGTATATTTGTCTGTTTTCTGCCTGTTTGTACTTTGTCTCCCTGTAGTTCTATTCCTCTCTGTGTCAGCTTGTCTATACTCTGTCGATCTTTGTGTCCATCTGTCTCTCTCTTTGTTTGTCTGTCTCTTTTTATATCTGTCTGTCTGTCTGTCAGTCTCAGTCTCTTTCCTTCTCCCTCTTTTTTCTCCCTCCCCTGAGAATTTTGCCCCACAGTAATTATGCGTAGCCCAGAAGGCAGGGAGGCAGGGGCCGGCGACCCCCTCCCAAACCACTTACCTGCCTCACTTTGGGGAGTCAAGTGAGTGCAGTGGTGGCAGTGGTGATGTGGTGTGAGTGGTGGTGGTAATAGTGTTGTGGCAGTGGTGATGTGGTGTGAGTGGTGGTGGTAATAGTGTTGTGGCAGTGGTGTTGTGGTGTGAGTGGTGGTGGTAATAGTGTTGTGGCAGTGGTGATGTGGTGTGAGTGGTGGTGGTAATAGTGTTGTGTTGTGGCAGTGGTGATGTAGTGTGAGTGGTGGTGGTAATAGTGTTGTGTTGTGGCAGTGGTGTTGTGGTGTGAGTGGTGGTGGTAATAGTGTTGTGGCAGTGGTGATGTTGTGTGAGTGGTGGTGGTAATAGTGTTGTGTGTGGCAGTGGTGATGTAGTGTGAGTGGTGGTGGTAATAGTGTTGTGGCAGTGGTGTTGTGGTGTGAGTGGTGGTGGTAATAGTGTTGTGTTGTGGCAGTGGTGTTGTGGTGTGAGTGGTGGTGGTAATAGTGTTGTGGCAGTGGTGTTGTGGTGTGAGTGGTGGTGGTAATAGTGTTGTGGCAGTGGTGATGTGGTGTGAGTGGTGGTGGTAATAGTGTTGTGGCAGTGGTGATGTGGTGTGAGTGGTGGTGGTAATAGTGTTGTGGCAGTGGTGTTGTGGGTGTGAGTGGTGGTGGTAATAGTGTTGTGGCAGTGATGTTGTTGGTAATAGTGGTTTGTAGTGGTGATGTGTTGAGGGCATATTGTGGTATGGGTGATGGTGGTAGTGGTGTTGAAGTGCGGGTGTATTGTGCTGTGAGTGGTGGTGGTGGTGGTGGTGGTGGTAGTGGTGGTGTTGTGGGTGATGGTGGTAGTAGTGGTGATGTGTTGAGGGCATGTTGTGGTATGGGTGATGGTGGTTATGGTGTTGTAGGGCGGGTGTACTGTGGATGTGTTGTGGAGGAACTTGGTGCTTTGTTTTGAGTGTCAGGATGGTGCTAGTGGTGGTGTGTCATGGGTGTGTTGTGATGGTGATAGCGGTGAGTGTACAGTACAGTATTGTGGTAATGGTGGGAGTGGTGGTGTTTGTTGTAGTGATAGCGGAGTATTGCTCAGAGTGTTGTGGTGGTGCAGGGTGTGTTGTAGACCTGTGTTGTGTCACGAGTAATTATGTTGTTGTGACGTTGTGTTGTCGTGTTGTTGCTGGGTGTAATGGCATAGGATACTTTACAGTGGAAGTGTTGTAGACCTGTGTTGTATCGTGAGTCACTATGTTGTTGTGACGTAGTGTTGTCGTGTTGTTGCTGGGTGTAATGGCATAGGATACTTTACAGTGGAAGTGTTGTAGACCTGTGTTGTGTCGTGAGTGACTGTGTTGTTGTGGCGTTGTGTTGTTGCTGGGTGTAATGGCATAGGATACTTTACAGTGGAAGTGTTGTAGACCTGTGTTGTGTCGTGAGTGACTATGTTGTTGTGATGTGGAGGATGGCTATGTGTTTTCGTGTTGTGGCTGCATGGATGTAGTGGCGTTGTTTTTCCAGTCGTGTTATACTGATGCATTGCTACTGGCTGGCCTTATTGTCGTTGTTTCCGTGGATAATTTTGCCTGCTAATGGGTGGCGGTGTTGATGAAGCAGATGTTGTACTGCATTGTTGTGTTAGCAGCAGCAGTGTACAGCAGGTGTTGCTTTACAATTTATGGTGATAATATAATGGTAATGGTAGGTGGTGGTGGTGGTGGTGGTGCTGGTGGTCGTGGTAATGGTGAAAAAATTATAGTGTAGCTAATGGTGATATTATAATGGTGTTCGTGGTTGGTGGTGGTCCATGGTGCTGATGGTGGTGGTGGGAATGGTGAAAAAATGATAGTGTAGCTAATGGTGATATTATAATGGTGTTGGTGGTTGGTGGTGATGGTGGTGGTGGTAATGGTGGAATAATAATAGTGCAGTTAATGGTGGTAATGGTGATGATGGTGATGGGTGGTGGTGGTAATGGCAGAAATAATGGTGCTAATGGAATGGTAGTGTTGGTAGTAGTGGTTGTGGAAGGAATACATGAGTGGTGATGTGGTTATGATGTGTTGTGGTACCGTATGCTGTTTGTGTTACCGATTACAACATTATTTTTAATGTTAATTTTAAACGTTATTGGCCATGGTAATATTAGTGTTAATGTTACTGCTAATGTTTACCAATTTGCATTTTCGTATGTGGATCATTTTTGAGTTTGAAACTTTTTACCGTAGTTTTGGAATTATAAGAGTTATCATGATTTTTTTTTTTTTTTTAACATTGCACTGGATTTTTAGATTATTTTTTTTTTACTTTCTGTTAATGATGCTTACTTTGTTTTATTGACAGCTCTCCTAACACTCCTAATATTTACAGTCACAATTTGTAATAATAAACAATGTGCTGTGGAAATGCTGTCTATGCCCTATGCTTCGATTATGTCACAACTTTTATGATTCGTTCCAGACATATGACAAAATTCTTGCTGATGGCATTTCCTGTTGGATTATAAAGGATAAAAGTATATATCACAAAACGCTCACAGCTCACATAATGCTGATTGCAATTTTAGGGGAAAATCTAAAATAGAAGGAGAATGCATTTTTATTATATCTATGAATCTGGCCGGGGAAAAATTAATGTGTGTTCTTCATTGTCAATTTTATTTTTCTTTCTTAATTGTTTTATATGCAATCAGGATAAATGGCCGCCATTACGTTTTAAGGGACTCTGTGATACTGTAGTCATAAAAATTGGAGGTATATGAGTCCTTCAAATATTGCCACGAAACACCACCTTTAATATGGAAGGGGCTTGTTTCGTGGCATAGTCAGGAGGAATCAGAAGCCTCCAATTCTCCTAAATGATCATAGGGTCCTTAAGGGGGTGGTGAGTAAATGTTTCAGTCTGTATCATGAAACAAACTACGAATGGTGGAATAATGTTTTGTAGTACAGTTTGGAGGAGTCGGTAGCCCTCCCATTCCTCCACAAGCGTTTTCTCTCCTAAGGGGGCAGGTAATACACTTTTGTTAGATAGATAGATAGATAGATAGATAGTTTATTGACCCCAGCTGACAATTTGGTACAAACATTTACATTTTGATACCTATAAAGTGTCAACGCACTTAAGGGGGTAGTACAGTGTTGGTAATTCAGGAGCAACTGATTTTTCCAAGCTACTCCAAGCAACAGAACCCCATTATTTTTGTTAATATGGTCCTTTTTCCTGGCATACTTTGGAGGAATCATGGCACTCCAATGTAATAAAGTATACTATCCCCTTAACTGAGCATATCAACACAATACAGTACATATACATAATGGATTATTTACCTTTGTCAAGATTCATTTTTACATTAACTGTAGTCCAACTTATATACCAAATTGGAGCTCCTGGATTCCTATAAAATATGCCAGGAAACAGGACCTGATCAGCCACAATAATGGTGTCTTGTTGCTTGTAATTGTTTGGAGGAATCAGTCAGTTGCTCCAAATCTACCAACACGATACTATTTCCTTAAAACAAATAATGAAATATAAAAGCTCAAAATCAACGAAAATGATAAATAATATAGCTTAACAAAATATATATTATTATTATGATTCAGTAAACGATGAGCGCTTCAGTTTTGTACCGTAAGATTTAATTGTCACTTATAATGGTAATCTGAGACAAGTATTCTGACGATGGTAACAGTACTAAGACAAGGAGATGTAATTATAATGTATCTTCCCTACGCTCTCTTCGGTAACCTTATTATTAAACAGAATACGAGAAGGGTTGAAACTTTACCCCTCCGTCATTAATATTGAAATGAATTAGTAATTAATAATAGGATATCCCCACCAGGCATTATTAATTAACCTCATTATACGTGGGAAAGGTGCACCACTCTCCCTACTGGTTCTTAGGGAATTAAAGTATATACAGTACAGTAAATAATATTGATGCTCTACTGAATCCTCCAAGTACTGCCATGATACAAATTCCTTCAGTGTACATGTTGTTTTAAGAGACAGTGTGGAGGAATTAGCAGCTTTCAATTTTTCAACAAAACCGTGTACACTTTTAAGTAAATAAGTTACAACACATACTCTTATTTCATACAGAGTGATACTGTTTCCTGGCAGAGGTTGGAGGATTAGGTTACCATTTAATTTCCACAGCTGATAACAATATCACTCTTATATCACCCCATAGCAATATCGCTCTTTTATTATATCTAATCTTTAATTAATTATTACCTAAAGGACGTTAAGTTTTGGGTTCGGTTGGCTTCTCTGTTCGTTTATTGTTTTACTGTATGGGTTGTTTCAGTCTCATTGCCTGTTTTTATTATTACCATTATCCTCAGCATTTCGTCATAGAGAGTAATTTTCCTTCACTTCCTCTTCCACCACCACCACCACCACCAACATACTTGTATCACCTTTTCCCCCCACGTTACATGATCCCCCAAACCAATGTCCTGCTAACATCTTATTGCAACACGAACCCACCACCCCATGTCCTGCCTCCTTCCCATGTCCTGCCACCACCCCATGTCCTGCCCCCTCCCCATGACCCATCACCCCATGTCCTGCCGTCTCCCCATGACCCATCTCCCCATGACTCATCACCCCATGTCCTGCCTCCTCCCCATGTCCTGCCGCCTCTCCATGACCCACCACCCCATGTCCTGCCTCCTCCCCATGACCCATCACCCCATGTCCTGCCGTCTCCCCATGACCCACCACCCCATGTCCTGCCTCCTCCCCATGACCCACCACCCCATGTCCTGCCGTTTCCCCATGACTCTTATATCACCCAACGTTCAATAGCCTGCCTTCCACCTTACCCAATGTACAGTACCAATCTTTCCCCTCTCACAAACTCTGCCTTCTGCCCTCTTCCTATCATGTTAAACGAAAGTTCCCTTCTCACTCTGCCCTCTTCCTCTCTAGACAAACCATCCATATCTCTCTCACTCCGTCCTTTTCCTCTCTAGTCAAACCAACCATATCCCACTCACTCTGTCCTTTTCCCCTCTAATCAAACCAACCATCACCCACTCACTCTAATTCCTTCCTCTCGTGTATTCATCAACCCTGACCCTCTCCCTGTGTCTCCTTCGTCCCATGCTAAACCAACCGTGACCCTCTTAGTTTGGCTCTTACTCTACCTCCTTCCTTCCTTCCTCCCTTCCTTGTTGACATCCACCACTCTCCTCTCTTCTCACTCTGTCATCTTCTTCACAAGTTACATTAACCATGATACACTTACTCTGCCCCATTCCAGTTGTGTTCCATCATTCTCTCTCACTCCCCTTCCTATCTTACGAATTTCACCATCACTATTCTCTCACTTTGCTTCCTATCTCACATATTTCACCATCATTCTCCATATTTCACCATCCTTTCTCTCTCATTCCGCCTCCTATCTCACACATTTCACCATCATTCTCCATATTTCACCATCCTTTCGCTCTCTCACTCCACCTCCTATCACACACATTTCACCATCATTTTCCATATTCCACCATCCTTTCTTTTTCTCACTCCACCTCCTATCTCCCATCTTTCACCAACCCCACACTTCTCCAACCCCGCCACCGGCTTTGTCAACCCCACACCCCTGAGCTCATACCGTGCCCAGGCCCCATCCGTCCCTTGCTACTGTGTAAATAGGACGCCCTCAACAGCACTTGTCGCACCTCCTCCCCTTGTACACAAATACTGTTCCTGGTTCCACTGGGAGGTCTTTGTCCACACGGTCGTCAACTCAGTATACTACACATCCACATATCAGAAATGGGATGGATAATATTATATTGGTACACGACACTACGTATGTTATATCATACTATGCATCGTATAATATATTGGTACACGACACTACGTATATTATATTATACTACGCATCGTATTGTTAACACTATTATTCTACAAAATACAACACTCTACTGCTGCTACTACTACTACAACTACTTCTACTTCTACTACCACCACCATCACCACCACCATCACCACCACCACCAATACCCCCTTATTCACCACCATCACCACAAATACCCCGACATCCACCACCACCACCACCACCAACACATCCACAGCCACTTCTACATAACCAAGCACCGAGCCACAGCCAGAGCACCTCCGCCAGTGTCACCTCCACCCTCAGTATACATTAGGTCGGTGTCAATTAACAGTAATGGAAGGCAGCATTAGAACAGATGCTTGGGAACGTGGGCGAATTAGCATAAGTGAGAAGGACACAAAACCCTTCCCACTCTCTTGACACGGGGGTTATTGTATCCACCTCCTGTTCCTATACCTATGCTCCTTCTGTCTTCCCTTCTCCCTCTCTTTTTTTCACATTATACGTCTATTTCTTCTTCTTCTATACCTACTCCTGCTCCTTCTGTCTTCCTTTCACCTTCTCTTTTTTTCACATTTTACGTCTATTTCTTCTTCTTCTATACCTACTCCTGCTCCTTCTTCTTCGTTCTCCCCTTCTCCTTCTCTTTTTTTCACATTTTACGTCTATTTCTTCTTCTGTACCTACTTCTGCTCCTTCTTCTTCGTTCTCCCCTTCCTGATTTTCTTCCAGCAATTCCTCGTCTTGTTTTTTATCTCCTCCCTCCACTCCTATCGTTTTCAACCCTTCGGTTCGCACTTCTGTTTTTTTTTTTCCTCTATCACCTTCGCCAGCTACTACTAAATCGTCTTTCTCTATCTCCACTACCACTTCTCCACTTTTCTTTTTCGTACAACTCCTTCCATTTTAGTTCTTGTTCCTCATCTCCCTGGAATCTGAGTCTCGTCCTCTCTTGCTGTGCTATTTGCTGTGTGGAGGAGTGTGGCTGTGAGAGGGTGAGAGGGGGTACTGAATGAAGTGGGAGAGGGAGAGCGTGAGGGGGAGGAGGAGAGTGAGAGGGTGATGAGGGAAGGGCAAAATTGAGAGCAAGGGGAAAGGGAGAGAGGGTGAGAAAGAGGGAGAGGAAATGAAAGCAACAGGGAGGGGAAGAGAGGAAGGGAAAATGAAGGATAATGAAAGAAGGGGAGAGGGAGAAGAGAGAGAGAGCAAAGGGGAGAGGAAGGGAGAGCAAGAGGGGAAGGTCGGGTGATGGAAAGGTTCAGCCAGAGTGGGGACAGGGTGACAGTGGGGAGGGGAGAGTGGAAGAGGGTGAGGGTGGATAAAGGATGATGTGAGGATGAAGAAGGATAAAGAATAGGGTGAGAGAGGATAAAAGATGGGATGAGGATGAGGGAGCATAAAGGATAGGGTGAGAATGAGAGAGAATAAAAGATGGGATGAGGATGAGGGAGGATAAAAGATAGGGTGAGAGAGAGAGAATAAAATATGGAGTGAGAGTGAGGAAAAATAAAAGATAGGGTGAGAGAGAATAAAATATGGGGTGAGAGTGAAGGAAAAAAAAAAGATAGGATGAAAGTGAGGAGGGGAAGGACGTACTACAGATACACAGTACACGATACAACCAGGGCTATAGGGCGTAGTTACAGTAGAGACGGCAGTAAGAGTCCTTTTTACACCTCTCTCTGTCATGCTGTATGTATAAAAAGGGGGAGTGTGTTTGTTTGTTTGCAGGCCAGGGTGTTCAAAATACATAATCCCGTTTGCTTAGTAGTAGTGAAATGTAGGATCCTGAAAACTACAACACTATATAACTGCAACACTACAACACTATATTCCAACACTACAACACTGAAAACTACAACACGATATTCCAACATTACAACACTGAAAACTAAAACACGATATTCCAACACTACAACACTGAAAACTACAACACGATATTCCAACACTACAACACGATATTCCAACACTACAACACGATATTCCAACATTACAACACTGAAAACTACAACACGATATTCAAACACTACAGCACTGAAAACTACAACACGATATTCCGACATTACAACACTGAACACTACAACACGATATTCCAACATTACAACACTGAAAACTACAACACGATATTCCCACACTACAACACTGCAACACTACAACACGATATTCCAACACTACAACACTGAAAACTACAACACGATATTCCAACACTACAACACCATATTCCAACACTACAACACTGAAAACTACAACGCCATATTCCAAACTACAACACAATACAGATTCCCAGGGTATATTTATTGTTTCGTGGCATAGTTTTAAGGAATCACAAACAACTTCCACAATGGTACTCTCGAGGTGTCATTTTATAGCAGATTTTTATAGATTTATGAATGTGTTAGAACTGGTGTATATGTCTATAAAGGTTTACTCTTCCCTGACTATACAAACATCTTCCACTATGGGACTCTCGAGGTGTCTTTTTATAGCAGAATTCAACAGATTTGTGAGTGTGTTAGAACTTGTGCATATGTCTGTACAGGTAGCAGCAGGTTTACTCTTCCCTGACTATACAAAGGGACGAGGGTCAGTGTCACCAGCTCGACACGCTTGCACTTCCACTCCCCTTCTTTTTTTTTTTAATATTACTCTTGTTATTATTATTATTATTTTTCAGTACTACAACATTTTTCTTTTTTTAGGGAAAAGGTAAAATTTTATCATTGCAAAATGCGTGGCACGTGTCTGAGTTTTTGTTGCAGTTATTGATATAAATTTAATTGCAGTTATTGCATTACACAGTTGCACGCCCGCTGTGGATGTATACGCATTTGCATTAATAACTGGGCATAATGACCGGGTCCTGCACTGGGGATTATGGGGCTAATACACTATTGGAGCGATTTGATCCCTCCAAAGTATGCCAGGTAACAGGGCTAGATTAACAAAAATAATGGTGGTATGTTGCTTGGAATAGTTTGGAGGAATAAGTTGCTCCAGATTTACCAATGTTATACTATCCACTTAAAGACACTAAGCTGGGAATACCTAGACCCCTTCGTGAAAAATGTTGTCTCAAAATCGTCCCTCTCAGTTCTCAATAAATAGAAAAAATAGAAGTTACCGAGTCCTACAAATACTGCCACAAAACACCGCCTATATGGTAGGAGCTGGTTTCGTGGTGTAGTCAGGAGGAATCAGAAGCCTCCAATTCCCATACATTATCACAGGGTCCTTAAGCAGTAGGAAGATGTGGAGGGTGTGAAAAGAGAGGAAAGGAAAAGAAGAGAGGAAAGGAGAAGAAGAGAGGAAAGGAGAAAAAGAGAGGAAAGGAGAAGAAGAGAGGAGAGGAGAAGAAGAGAGAAAAGGAGAAAAAGAGAGGAAAGAAGTAGGAGAGAAAAGGAGTAGAAGAGAGAAAAGGAGAAGAAGAGAGGAAAGGAGAAGAAGAGAGGAAAGGAGAAGAAGAGAGGAAAGGAGAAGAAGAGAGGAGAGGAGAAGAAGAGAGGAAAGTAGAAAAAGAGAGAAAAGGAGAAGAAGAGAGGAAAGGAGGAGAAGAGAGGAAAGGAGAAGAAGAGAGGAAAGGAGGAGAAGAGAGGAAAGGAGGAAAAGAGAGGAAAGGAAAAGAAGAGAGGAAAGGAGAAGAAGAGAGGAAAGGAGAAGAAGAGAGGAAAGGAGAAAAAGAGAGGAAAGGAGAAGAAAAGAGGAGAGGAGAAGAAGAGAGGAAAGGAGAAGAGAGGAAAGGAGAAGAAGACAGTGATGGAAGGAAGGTAAATAGCGTAAGAGGGTGGAGAGTGACAGGTGGACGAATGAGTGGAGAAGTGATGGCATGTGGATAACGTAGAGAAGGACAGGAGGGGATAAGAGGTGACCCAGCTGCTCCACTTCCCCTCCATGGCACTTCCCCTATCAACACCACCAGGAAGGAAGGAGGTCAAACGGAGGAAACGACTTAGTGGACCTGTAAATCTTGAAGGTGAATTGGAGACTTGTGATTCCTCTTGACTATGCCACGATACAAACTCTCTCAATATGGGTCGTGTTTCGTGGCAATGTTTGGAGGCCTCACCGACATCCAATTTTCTACCTCGATCAAAGGCTCTTTAATGTCTTGCGGAAACAGAGTGAGAAGATTAACAGATTAGCGAGACTTCAGATATCACAGTTCCATCGACTTGTCTGTACTAAGAATCTTGTCTGCATTGGTGTCCCTTTCTGTCTTGTTAATATTTTTATACTGATTCTACGTGTGTTAATGGGTGTGTGTTTTTTCAGATCTTTTTGCATTATTTCAAGACTCTGTGTTAAGAGAATTTATGTTTATGATATTTTTGTTATTTTGGAGGTAAGAATGTATACAACCCAGACTTACCTGTAGTTTCTATCACGTGGTATTAATTTATCGACTTGGCCCACTCTCTCACCTGTGTATCGAGCCCATAGATTCCATACACTCACACGTGCTACACCTACACACGTGCACACCCAGACACGTGCTCCACCTACACACGTGCCACACCTACACACATGCCACACCCACACATGCCACACCCGCACGTGCCACACTTTCACACGTGCCACACAAACACACGTGCCACACCCACACGTGCCACACTTTCACACGTGCCACACCCACACACGTGCCACACCCACACACGTGCCACACCCACACACGTACCACGCCCTTACACCAGAGACAAAACTTGTAATGAGGAGGTGGAATATATAAACAAGTACCGCTCTAAATAACTTCAGTGACACCCCAGCGTCTCCCTTTACATCTCATTGTTTGGAGTGCTAATAAATCTTTCAAACAATGCTATGATGAACCCCACTCATGCTCTGAAGTAACCTATGTCATGGTAATGCTTAGAGGAGTCAAATAGCCGTAAAGGTCTTACAAAAAAAATGTCACTTAAAACTTATACCACTCCATTACCCTTAACATTAATTCAATAGCTATATCTGTTTATTTTTATGCACGTATTCACACTATTTATATTTATCTATCTAATTTACTCTGAATTTTGTTTGGAGAGTTTGTAATCTTGCTGCTCCAATTAGAAGCTTCTCTCTCCATTCATTATCTCTCTCCCAATCTCCCTCTAACAATTTTTTTTCCGATAAACAGACCTGATATGAAGACTTGCCGGCTCATTAAGGCAAGCTCTCTTCATCTTCATCTCTATTTTCATCTTCAAGGTTGAGGGACTTTTGAAACTGTCAGAAAATAAAAAAAAAGTCAACTGATTCCTCCCAACTGCTAACAGAAATATACCTTCATATTTGATGTTCTCTGTTTTTTGTCGCAGTATGGATGAATCAGGAGTGACATCAGAATTTTATTGGTCACACGAAATGCCTCGTTGCCAAAAAAAAATACTGATGTAATTGCAATATGTAAACAGTGAATATTTTGATCACACTTCTATATTGTCTTCATAACCTGTGGCCCACTTTATAAACTCGTATCATGGGGCTGTATCTCATGTTCCTTATATAAAACTTTCACGGGTTCTTCTTTAAGTATCACAAGAGTATCATTCTTGTGTCTTGTATCTTTCTTTGGTCTTCCTCGGGTCCCTTTTTGTACATCATACTTCTGTTCCTCTTGTTTTTTGTTTATAACTCCCACAATACATACTTTCCACGAGTGTATCCTCTTCACCACCTGACTGTCTCCGTTACCAGGCCACCCAGCACCAGTAAACAACTTCCACGACTCTGGCCTCAATAATACTGCTCTTCTTCCGCCTCTGTAATCTTCTCTCACTTTTCTTCCCTCCACACCACCACACATGTGTTCCTGCTTTTACCACCTTTGTATATTATTTTATATATATAATATATATATATATATATATATATATATATATATATATATATATATATATATATATATATATATATATATATATATATATATATATATATATATATATATATATATTGAGAAGGGTTAGGACAAGAGACAAGAAGCCCTCTGAATGTTCTCAAATGTGAATTAGAAGGAGAGAGTTCCAGAATTATACAACCCTTTGGTTAACAGGGTGCTTCCAATTGTGAATAAAGATTATTAATAGCCAGACTGGACCTATTGAAGTTTGCTATCATGCTAAAGAAAAAATACAAGTTTCTTTCCCAACAATGACAGCCATAATACCCCTGAGTCAATAAACACATCCTTCTCGCTGCTCCATTATATAACTCCTTTTACCTACCTGATTGTTCACGGACCGGTCGGTGTGAAAGGTAAATCAATAACAGCAGTGGTTAGGGCGCGTACGAATGAGAGAAAATAAGTCGTTTAGGAGTGAAGAGCCGAGTGAAAGAATGGACAAAGTGAGGACATGGAGTTTTGACATTGTTTTGTGTGAATGTAAAATAAGGAAAATGTGGGAGTGGGAGGATTAAATGAATGAAGGTAAAGGGAAATAGGAATGAGAAAGGGATGATGGCATGTACAGTCGGCCTCAGGAATTCGTATATACCACTGTGACATCAAGGGTTCGTAACAACTAGAAAATTGTGTACATTACTTTCCTAACACCAAAATTTCTTAGTAATGTTATCTGGCTAATAAATGAATCAGTCAGCAAAATTATTCTTAGAGCATGTGTAAACTAAAGACCCCTTTTAACCAATACTATGTGTACAAATTCCTGTGGCCGACTGTACTGTAAATGGAGGGATGACGTTTGCTGGTATGAGGGAGGCAATGAAGGCGAGAGTAGGGATGGGAGTAGGGATGGGAGTAGGGTAGGGATAATAGTTGGAGGAGGGATATGATGACTATGAGAGGAGGGGTGGGATGAGGGTGAGGGGATGGGTGGGAAAGGAAGGAAGGAGGGGTGACATATAGATGAGATGAAGGGTGGGATGAGGGTGAGGGGATGGGTGGGAGAGGGAGGAAGGAGGGGTGAGATATAGATGAGAGAATGGGTGGGAAAGGGAGGAAGGAGGGGTGGGATATAGATGAGAGGAAGGGTGTGATGAGGGTGAGGGAATGGGTGGGAATGGGAGGAAGGAGGGGTGGGATATATAGGTAAGGGGAGGGGCTGGGCTGGGGCTGGGGGTGGGAGAACTGAAGTGGATGCAGATATAATACAATTTGCGAGCCCGGAGTGGACGATTACAGTGATGGAGTGTAGAGTCCGTGGAGCCTGAGTGACGAGAGAGAGAGAGAGAGAGAGAGAGAGAGAGAGAGAGAGAGAGAGAGAGAGAGAGAGAGAGAGAGAGAGAGAGAGAGAGAGAGAGAATTAATTTAGCCACCTGTCTGTATGTCATTAGCAACACGAGGTCTATGGAGCAGCAGGTGATATCTGATTTATTCCATTCTTCTTCAGTCATTTATGCCCCTCGAGTTTCACATATGCCTAAGCTCTATTAAGGACCCTGTGCTCGTGTATGAAAATTGGAGGCTTCTGATTCCTCCTGACCATACCACGAAATAAGCTCCTTCCATATAGTTGGTGTTTCGTGGCAATATTTAAAAGACTCATTTATCTCCAATTTTCTGACTACATCACTGGGCCCCTTAACTTGTACCTGTAACTGAACTCTCCTACCTCACTCCAGCACGACAGATTCCCATTCACCTTCATCTTTTTACCTCGTCACCTCTGTATATATACAACCAAGCTCTATTTTCACTCACAGTACACGGTGAATAATGAAACCACTCCTGAATTCGTGTACTCGCCTATTTAATAATGCAATTCCCGGTCACTCGATATATAGCTAATACTACCAATGGCACTCTCACGTTAAGTAAATACGGTCGTCCTTCCTGCTGCCACCACCACCACCACGAAGTAACAACATCACCACTTACAGCCAATACACTGCTATCCATTACATCACGTACGTCGATTTGGGTCACCATATACACACCAATATAGATACACATCACACCACTATCATTCACCACAGCACACACACACGTACAATATGCACACATACGCACTCACTCAAGTTCGCAAATACACACACACACACACACACACACACACACACACACACACACACACACACACACACACACACACACACACACACACACACACACACACACACACACACACACACACGCACTTGAACACACACGCACTTGAATACACACACACACACACACACACGCACACACACTACAAGTATATTTTCAGCTCCTACATCAGCCATTCCTATTACTCCTCACTTCAATTCCCTCTCTTCCTCTCACCACTCACTTATCACTCTCCACCATTCCTCACCACTTACAATATGAAGGAATCAGAACAGTCTCAATCTTCCTAGGAGTTCTTTAAGGGGGTAATTCATTTTTCTTACATTGGAGTGCCATGATTCCTCCAAGGTATGCAAGGAAACAGGACCAAATGAACAAAAATAATGGTGTTTGTTATGTTGCTTGGAATAGTTTGGAGGAATCGGTTGCTCCAGATTTGCCAACACTCCACTTCCCCCTTAATTAATCATGGGACGGGTGGAGCAACTTCTATGCTCGCTCTATCACCAGCAAATCTCTCAATTCATCAAGAGAGGAAAAAAAAAAAATGATAAAAAATGATAAATCCCCACTGCTTTTCCATCTAAATGTGTGTGTAAAATTCTTAAAAAGTTACAGGGAATGTCATGAATTCAGAACCACATAATATATAAATACAGTAAATACACTGTAGGCTACTCGTCCAAAAGCTGCTGTATTTCATTATTGGAGTTGTTGTTTTTTGAATGAAGAATCAGTTCACATTCCCGTCCAGCGGCGAGAATTAATGCGATTTGTCTGCTTACATTTGCATACGACGCACCGGTGCCGTTGGTCGCCCAGTGCAGGACATATGATTTCCACATGGCAGAGAGAATGTCAGGGAAGTGTCAGGGAAAATGAGGAGAAGGCGATAGAGAGAAGGGACATGAAGGAAATGACAGAGTAAATGTTGGGAGAATGTCAGGAGAAGGCGATAGAGAGGAAGAACAGTTTAGACATGAAGGAAACGGCAGAGAAAATGTCGGGGGAGTGTCAGGGAAAATGAGGAGAAGGCGATAGAGAGGAGGGACATGAAGGAAATGGCAGAGTAAATGTTGGAGGAGTGTCAGAAAAATGGAGGAGAAGGGGATAGAGAGGAGGGACAGTATAGACATGAAAGAAATGGCAGAGAAAATGTCAGGAGAATGTAGGGAAAAAGTGAGGAGATGGCGATAGAGAGGAAGGACAGTATAGACATGAAAGAAATGGCAGAGAAAATGTCGGGGGAATGTCAGGGAAAGGGAGGAGAAGGCGATAGAGAGGAAGGACAGTATACAGTAGATATGAAGGGAATGGCAGAGAAAATGTTGGGGGATTGTCAGGAAAAATGAGGAGAAGGCGATAGAGAGGAAGGACATGAAGGAAATGGCAGAGAAAATGTCGGGGGAGTGTCAGGGAAATGGAAGGAGAAGGGGATAGAGAGGAGGGGCAGTATATATAGACATGAAGGAAACACGAGGAGAGAAGGGACAGTTGAAAAAGTATAGGGGAGTGTCTCGGGTCTGTAGAGGCGTCAAAACCCTTAGAGTATTGCCCACATCGCCGCAGACAATACCACCTCCTACAGAGAAAGTGTCAGGAAGAGAAATGACAGGGAGAGGACAGGGAACTAAAGGCTGCTAGAGAAATATCTATCCTATATATCAAGAAAAATCACAAAACAAAAAGTTAAAAAATAAAAAATATATATAACCAAAAGACAAGAAAAGAAAAAAAATAACAGGGCAGAAGAAGAAGACAAGGAGATTCTGGTGCCACGCCTCATTTGCATATAAACTGGAATGATTTAGAGTACCGCACCGAGATAAGATTTATGGCATTGTTTTTCCTCCCTGCCACGTTGGTGAGGGTATCCAGACGACTCCTTCACCACACCTCTGTAGGACATAATGTTAGCCTTGGGTGGTGTGCAAGGCGTGGAGAAAAGGAAGCTGAGAGTGAGTGGGGCAGAGGAAAAGAGAGAAGTGAAAATGGATTGAGTAAAGAGAGAGAGAGAGAGAACACAATAATGGAGAAAAGGAAGCTGAGAGTGAGTGGGGAAGAAGAAACGAGAGAACTGAAAAGAAGAGAGTAAAGAAGAGAGAAATGGCCACGTTGGATCAGAGGAAAAGAGAAAACTGAAAATGGATTGAGTAAAGAAGAGAGAGAAAACACAATAATGGATAAATGGACACGGGGAACAGAAGAAAAGAGAAAACTGAAATAAAAAAAAAGTATAGTGAAAGGCAGAGAACAGAATAATGGAGGAATAGTCACGGCAGAAGAAAAAAGAAAACAGAAAATGGAATGAAAAAAGAAGAAAGAACAGAATAATGGATAAATGGACACAGTGGATCAGAAAAAAAAAGAAAAAACAGAAAATGAAATGAGAGAAGAGAGAGAACAGAATTATGGATAACTGGACACAGTGGATCAGAAAAAAATGAGAAAACAGAAAATGGAATGAGAAAAGAGAGAGAGCAGAATAATGGAGAAATGGACACAGAAGAACAGAATAATGGATATATTTGTGAAAAAAGTTCTTGGTTCCTTCTCCTACTGCTCACACCTCAGATCAATCATGCTGGACAATAGACACATCATTGGTCAGGAAGGTCTAGACACGAAAGGGACAAGTGCTCTCTCCTTGTAACACCTCGACTCTACTCCATAACCCGATGCCACAACGATCGATCATAATCTATAAAGTCAATTGGAAAACCACTCTGTTGTGTTCAGGTACTCAAAGTTTATGTGTGTGTGTGTGTGAGAGAGAGAGAGAGAGAGAGAGAGAGAGAGAGAGAGAGAGAGAGAGAGAGAGAGAATAGTTGTTGTGGCAAGGTGTGGTGTTTTAAAATGTATTGATGTGTGTGTTTGTTTCACCTGGTCTTGATCACGTGCTGGACACATGCTCACCAACTGTTACCCTCCCGGAATGAGCTCAGAGCTCGTAGTGACCGATCTTTGGGTAAGACTGGAACCTTTTTCAGGTGTGTGTGTGTGTGTGTGTGTGTGTGTGTGTGAGAGAAAGGATAGTTGTTGCGGCAAGGTGTGGTGTTCTAAAGTGTTGTGATGTATGTGTGTGTGTGTGTGTGTGTGTCTGGTTGTGACAAGGTGTGTTGGTGAGAAGACTGATAATTGGGTGTCGAGGAAGAAGGTATGATTATAAAAGGTTCAAAGGCAGTTAATTAGGAGGTAGTTGTGGTCATTGCCTGTGATTGTGAAGAGGTATCAATCAGGTCCCATACTTATCTTCGTCTCTCTCTCTCTCTCTCTCTCTCTCTCTCTCTCTCCTTAACACTTTCTTTGCATCAGTCTTTACTACAGAAAACCCAAACGATATACCAGCAGTAACAACAGTCCAAAATGAAAATACCGAGGTATTAAGTAATATCAGCATAACAGAAAGTGACGTAATAAAATGTATTGATAAATTAAATGTAAATAAGTCACCTGGGCCAGACACGATCTCCCCTCGCGTATTAAAGGAAGCAAAAAGCGAAATAGTAAAACCTCTGACTCTGCTCTTTAACAATTCTTTACACACTGGAACAATACCTGACGAATGGAAGCTCGCTAACGTAACACCAATATTTAAAAAAGGTAGCAAATCTCTACCTAGCAACTATCGCCCTATCAGCCTAACCTCAGTCGTATGCAAAATGCTAGAGACAATCATACGAGATAAACTTACAAATCACTTAGAGGAAAACAACTTACTTAGAGACACTCAACACAGTTTTCGTAATAAACGCTCTTGCCTAACGAACCTATTAGACTTTTTAAATGACATTCTCAATGAATATGATAAGAGTAAAGCAGTAGACATAATTTATCTAGATTTCCAAAAGGCCTTTGACAAAGTTCCCCATAAACGCTTAATATCTAAACTTAAATCACACAGAATCCAAGGCGATACCGTAAGATGGATAGAGAACTGGCTAAGAAACCGAAAACAATGCGTGGTAATAAATGGAAAATCTTCTAGTTGGACAGGCGTTACGAGCGGGGTGCCACAGGGGTCGGTTTTAGGGCCAATCCTATTCCTAGTTTACATAAACGACATAGACGAAGGCCTCTCATGCATAATATCGAAGTTTGCCGATGACACCAAAATTGCAATTACAGTACTCACTAACGCACAGACTAAAGAAATGCAAGATAATCTCGATAAATTGTCAAATTGGGCGAAAACTTGGCAAAAGTCCTTCAATTCAGATAAATGTAAAGTGCTCCACATCGGGCATCATAACATAGCAGCAAACTACTCGTTAAATGGTAAGCAACTCGAAAGCGTGGATCGAGAGACAGACTTAGGGGTAACAGTATTAAGTAACCTAAAACCCAGTCAGCAGTGTATGGAAGTAATTAAGAAAGCAAATAAAACTATCGGCTTTATCGGCAGAGCATTCGAGTATAAATCTATAGACACAATCCTCACTTTGTATAATTCCTTGGTCCGTCTCCTTATGGAGTATTGTGTTCAAGCCTTGTGCCCGTACTACCAGAACGATATAGCAAAATTGGAACGAGTCCAACGTAGAGTTACTAAAATGATACCAAGTCTGAGAAATAAAACGTACGATGAGCGGCTAAATGAATTAAATCTATTCCCATTGACACAACGTAGACTGAGAGGTGACTTAATCCAGGTATTTAAAATAATCAAAGGCATAGATAATATGGACTGCAACAAATATTTCACTATTGATCAATCAAACTACACGAGAGGAAACGGCTGCAAAATCATAGGCAAATCTTTTAATTCGCACGAATCAAAGAATTTCTTTTTTAACCGAATCGTCAACTTATGGAAAGGGCTTCCTCGTAATGTAATTGACTGTAACACCGTAGACAGCTTCAAACGTCTAATCCCCGACTTATAATGTTTACTAATGAATAATTTTTGCCCATTACAGGTGGCAAGTTAGCCAAATTTCACCTACTTTCTATCTTTCCTATAAAATTTCCTTGTGGAGTATTTCTGCCAACCCCACAAGGTTCCCATTCCTGACTTTATTTCCTGTACGGCTCAGGCCGGAGGGATAGGAGGGTGGGGAGAGAGCCTTCTACTTTGCTATCCTTACTTACGACTATCACTGTGGAGTAATTCATTCTCCACCAGTAACCTTCTAATCAGGTCACCTCGTTTGGACCGTAAGGTCTGTTGTGGTCTATGTAACTCTATGTAACTCTAGTTGGGTTTTGAGTTGTGGTTGTTGCTACCTGACCAAATACACAGCATAACACAACACATGTCTGTTTTTATGACTGTCTGTTTGTCTGTATGTATCTCTAACTGCCTGTTTACTTCTCTGTCTACCTGTCTATCTGTTCTCAGGATTACGAAAAATATAAAATGTAGACTTTTTACTCGAATTAATACGATCATTAAACGGGAACGTAAAATAACTTCCATAAGAACCCTGTGATCGTGTATGAGAATTGGTGGTGGCTTCTGATTCCTCCTGACTCTACTGCGAAACAAGCTCCTTCTACATAGATAGTGTGTGTTTCGTGGCAGTATTTGAAGGACTCATTTACCTCCAAATAGTCTGAAGTACATCGCAGAGTCCCTTAATTTTTCTCCACTATAAATACGGATAAAAAGAAAAAGTAGTACTAGTACTAGTACTAGTAGTACTAGTAGTACTAGTACTAGTACTAGTAGTACTAGTACTAGTAGTACTAGTACTAGTAGTACTAGTACTAGTAGTACTAGTACTAGTACTAGTAGTAGTAGTATTAGTAGTAGTAGTAGTAGTAGTAGTAGTAGTAAATAAATTGAAACCCAGACCGATTTAGTGACCCTTCAGAACCCACCATGTGTGAATCCGAACTACGGTGTGGAGAGCGAGTCAAATAAACAATATCGCTAGTTATCACAGCGGTCGCCATTCACCACAAACACACGCTTTTGGCCCCGTGATTTTCGTGTGTTTGTGTATAAATTGGATTCGGTCAGCCTCACTACACCTCCTCTTCCCTCGTGTCACCCGGGATGTTAGGTTATATAAATGGATGTTGGGGTGTAATCTCCCGCCATTCTCACTTCGCTGGTTGGCATATACTGTCATGGGGGACGCCAGTGGATTTTACCAACTATCACGTACAGAGGGAGAAGTAACTATAATCCAGACAGCCAGACAGACAGACAGATAGCCAACCAGCCAGATAGCCAGCTAGATAGCCAGCCAGATAGTCAACCAAACAATCAGCCAGCGAACAGCCAGCCAGATAGCCAGCCAACCAGATAGCCAGCCAACCAGATAGTCAGCCAGATAGTCAACCAGCCAGATAGACAGACAGACAGCCAGCCTGCCAGAAATGGTTAGGGGGGATCAGAAGAAAAGAGAAAACTGAAAATGGATTGAGTAAACAAAAGAGAGAGAACACAATAATGGATAAATGGACACGGGGAACAGAAGAAAAGAGAAAACTGAAATAAAACAAAAGTATAGTGAAAGGCAGAGAACAGAATAATGGAGGAATAGTCACGGCAGAAGAAAAAAGAAAACAGAAAATGGAATGAAAAAAGAAGAAAGAACAGAATAATGGATAAATGGACACAGTGGATCAGAAAAAAAAGAAGAGAAAACAGAAAATGGAATGAGAAAAGAGAGAGAGCAGAATAATGGAGAAATGGACACAGAAGAACAGAATAATGGATATATTTGTGAAAAAAGTTCTTGGTTCCTTCTCCTACTGCTCACACCTCAGATCAATCATGCTGGACAATAGACACATCATTGGTCAGGAAGGTCTAGACACGAAAGGGACAAGTGCTCTCTCCTTGTAACACCTCGACTCTACTCCATAACCCGATGCCACAACGATCGATCATAATCTATAAAGTCCATTGGAAAACCACTCTGTTGTGTTCAGGTACTCAAAGTTTATGTGTGTGAGAGAGAGAGAGAGAGAGAGAGAGAGAGAGAGAGAGAGAGAGAATAGTTGTTGTGGCAAGGTGTGGTGTTTTAAAATGTATTGATGTGTGTGTTTGTTTCACCTGGTCTTGATCACGTGCTGGACACATGCTCACCAACTGTTACCCTCCCGGAATGAGCTCAGAGCTCGTAGTGACCGATCTTTGGGTAAGACTGGAACCTTTTTCAGGTGTGTGTGTGTGTGTGTGTGTGTGTGTGAGAGAAAGGATAGTTGTTGCGGCAAGGTGTGGTGTTCTAAAGTGTTGTGATGTATGTGTGTGTGTGTGTGTCTGGTTGTGACAAGGTGTGTTGGTGAGAAGACTGATAATTGGGTGTCGAGGAAGAAGGTATGATTATAAAAGGTTCAAAGGCAGTTAATTAGGAGGTAGTTGTGGTCATTGCCTGTGATTGTGAAGAGGTATCAATCAGGTCCCATACTTATCTTCGTCTCTCTCTCTCTCTCTCTCTCTCTCTCTCTCTCTCTCTCTCCTCAACACTTTCTTTGCATCAGCCTTTACTACAGAAAACCCAAACGATATACCAGCAGTAACAACAGTCCAAAATGAAAATACCGAGGTATTAAGTAATATCAGCATAACAGAAAGTGACGTAATAAAATGTATTGATAAATTAAATGTAAATAAGTCACCTGGGCCAGACACGATCTCCCCTCGCGTATTAAAGGAAGCAAAAAGCGAAATAGTAAAACCTCTGACTCTGCTCTTTAACTATTCTTTACACACTGGAACAATACCTGACGAATGGAAGCTCGCTAACGTAACACCAATATTTAAAAAAGGTAGCAAATCTCTACCTAGCAACTATCGTCCTATCAGCCTAACCTCAGTCGTATGCAAAATGCTAGAGACAATCATACGAGATAAACTTACAAATCACTTAGAGGAAAACAACTTACTTAGAGACACTCAACACGGTTTTCGTAATAAACGCTCTTGCCTAACGAACCTATTAGACTTTTTAAATGACATTTTCAATGAATATGATAAGAGTAAAGCAGTAGACATAATTTATCTAGATTTCCAAAAGGCCTTTGACAAAGTTCCCTATAAACGCTTAATATCTAAACTAAAATCAAACAGAATCCAAGGCGATACCGTAAGATGGATAGAGAACTGGCTAAGAAACCGAAAACAACGCGTGGTAATAAATGGAAAATCTTCTAGTTGGACAGGCGTTACAAGCGGGGTGCCACAGGGGTCGGTTTTAGGGCCAATCCTATTCCTAGTTTACATAAACGACATAGACGAAGGCCTCTCATGCATAATATCGAAGTTTGCCGATGACACCAAAATTGCAAATACAGTACTCACTAAAGCACAGACTAAAGAAATGCAAGATAATCTCGATAAATTGTCAAATTGGGCGAAAACTTGGCAAATGTCCTTCAATTCAGATAAATGTAAAGTGCTCCACATCGGACATCATAACGTAGCAGCAAACTACTCGTTAAATGGTAAGCAACTCAAAAGCGTGGATCGAGAGACAGACTTAGGGGTAACAGTATCAAGTAACCTAAAACCCAGTCAGCAGTGTACGGAAGTAATTAAGAAAGCAAATAAAACTATCGGCTTTATCGGCAGAGGATTCGAGTATAAATCTAAAGACACAATCCTCACTTTGTATAATTCCTTGGTCCGTCCCCTTATGGAGTATTGTGTTCAAGCCTTGTGCCCGTACTACCAGAAAGATATAGCAAAATTGGAACGAGTCCAACGTAGAGTTACTAAAATGATACCAAGTCTGAGAAATAAAACGTACGATGAGCGGCTAAGTGAATTAAATCTATTCCCATTGACACAACGTAGACTGAGAGGTGACTTAATCCAGGTATTTAAAATAATCAAAGGCATAGATAATATGGACTGCAACAAATATTTCACTATTGATCAATCAAACTACACGAGAGGAAACGGCTGCAAAATCATAGGCAAATCTTTTAATTCGCACGAATCAAAGAATTTCTTTTTTAACCGAGTCGTCAACTTATGGAATGGGCTTCCTCGTAATGTAATTGACTGTTACACCGTAGACAGCTTCAAACGTCGCTTAGATAAACACCTTGCGTCTAATCCCCGACTTATAATGTTTACTAATGAATAATTTTTGCCCCTTACAGGTGGCAAGTTAGCCAAATTTCACCTACTTTCTATCTTTCCTATAAAATTTCCTTGTGGAGTATTTCTGCCAACCCCACAAGGTTCCCATTCCTGACTTTATTTCCTGTACGGCTCAGGCCGGAGGGAGTGGAGGGTGGGGAGAGAGCCTTCTACTTTGCTATCCTTACCTACGACTATCACTGTGGAGTAATTCATTCTCCACCAGTAACCTTCTAATCAGGTCACCTCATGTGGATCGTAAGGTCTGTTGTGATCTATGTAACTCTAGTTGGGTTTTGAGTTGTGGTTGTTGCTACCTGACCAAATACAGAGCATAACACAACACATGTCTGTTTTTATGACTGTCTGTTTGTCTGTATGTATGTCTAACTGCCTGTTTACTTCTCTGTCTACCTGTCTATCTGTTCTCAGGATTACGAAAAATATAAAATGTAGACTTTTTACTCGAATTAATACGATCATTAAACGGGAACGTAAAATAACTTCCATAAGAACCCTGTGATCGTGTATGAGAATTGGTGGTGGCTTCTGATTCCTCCTGACTCTACTGCGAAACAAGCTCCTTTTACATAGATAGTGTGTGTTTCGTGGCAGTATTTGAAGGACTCATTTACCTCCAAATAGTCTGAACTACATCGCAGAGTCCCTTAATTTTTCTCCACTATAAGTACTAGTACTAGTACTAGTAGTACTAGTACTAGTACTAGTACTAGTACTAGTAGTAGTAGTAGTAGTAGTAGTAGTAGTAGTAGTAGTAGTAGTAGTAGTAGTAGTAGTAGTAGTAGTAGTAGTAGTAGTAGTAGTAGTAGTAGTAGTAGTAGTAGTAGTAGTAGTAGTAGTAGTAGTAGTAGTAGTAGTAGTAGTAAATAAATTGAAACCCAGACCGATTTAGTGACCCTTCAGAACCCACCATGTGTGAATCCGAACTACGGTGTGGAGAGCGAGTCAAATAAACAATATCGCTAGTTATCACAGCGGTCGCCATTCACCACAAACACACGCTTTTGGCCCCGTGATTTTCGTGTGTTTGTGTATAAATTGGATTCGGTCAGCCTCACTACACCTCCTCTTCCCTCGTGTCACCCGGGATGTTAGGTTATATAAATGGATGTTGGGGTGTAATCTCCCGCCATTCTCACTTCGCTGGTTGGCATATACTGTCATGGGGGACGCCAGTGGATTTTACCAACTATCACGTACAGAGGGAGAAGTAACTATAATCCAGACAGCCAGACAGACAGACAGATAGCCAACCAGCCAGATAGCCAGCCAGATAGCCAGCCAGATAGTCAACCAAACAATCAGCCAGCGAACAGCCAGCCAGATAGCCAGCCAACCAGACAGTCAGCCAGATAGTCAACCAGCCAGATAGACAGACAGACAGCCAGCCTGCCAGTTAGCCAGCCAGATAGCTAGCTAGCCAGCCAGCCAGCCAGCCAGCCAGCCAGATAGCCAGCCCGCCAGCCAGACAGACAGCCAGCCAGCCAGCCAGTCAAACATACAGCCAACAAGATAGCCAGCCAACCAGACAGCCAGCCAGCCAGCCAGTCAACCAGATAGCCAGCCAGACAGACAGCCAGACAGCCAGGGTTTTGGTGAGTACATGAATACATACGAGATGACATCACCTGAGGGGATAATACAGTCCAGTGCTTTTAAACCTGGACCAAGTGTTGATTCCTCTAAACTATTCCAAGCAACAGAGCACCACCATTATTTTTTTTTATCTCGTGTTGTTTCCTAGCATATTTTGGAAGAATTAAGGCACTCTAATGTAAAAAAAAATAAGAATACTATCCCCTTAATAGAGCCATGAAGAATATAATATAAACAAAAGCAATACACTTACTTCACATCAACAAAAACAGTGGATTTTTTTTTTTTTTTTTTATCTCTTTGCTTACTGTATTTGCAAGTGTTATGACGACCTGAACCTCGCTACCTGCTGCATGAAACCAACATCTAAAAAGAGGGATATATTTTTGTTTTTATGGCTCGCCTTCCTGTTACGGTAATTTCAAAGCACACTCACAAAACGCTATGACAACACGTAAGCAGTTTTGTCGGAGTTGGTGCATGTACAGCCACAATCAAATAACCACCGACACTTTCCTTCCATAGTAGTAAATATCTTGGTAAATAAAAAAAAAAACACGTGTATGATTTTGCAGCACTTCATAATAATAATAATTGAAGGGGTTAATTTGACGTAAGGTGTTGTATGATTATGTTTTGATATGATACTGATTTATTTGCACGATGGAAGAAAAGTTTTGGTGGATATTTAATTTTAGGCTGTACTCTTACTTCTTTCTGCCTGGTTGTTGGCCTTTAGTTTTATTAAATTTTGTCAATAAATTTCAAAAACAACATCTGCACATTTTATGAATAGATGCAATGAGGAGGATTTATTCTTACAAGACTTCATTAAGGGGGTAGTACAGTGTTGGGATTACTGGAGCAACTGATTTCCTCCAAGCAACAGGGCACCATTATTCTTGTCCATCTGGTCCTGTTTCCTGGCATATTTTGGAGGAATCAAAGTGCTCCAATGTACCAAAAATATACTGTCCCCTTAATTATACACAAATAAATAGAGAAACACGAATATAATTTTACATAAATAGTTATAGTTGTGTAAAATATGGTGTGTACAGTAGATATTATAGAGAAAAAAAACTAGTTATTGATCTAGTAAATAGTAAAATTGAAGAAATATTTAACTATATGAGGACGTGGGCGTTGAAGCAGACCATAGCGACATGTTTCACGGCCACCACCAACAACCACCATTGCTGGATTTGTATGCATGGAAATCTGATTGCATTGATTTTTTATTCCACCAGTCAATTAGCCAACACAAGCCCTCTGACAACGCCACCCAACATGCAGGTTAGTGGGTAGCCTGGTTAGATAGGTTGGACTAATGTTTGTATACTGGCCACAGAGTAAAAAAAAAAAAAAAAAAAAAAAAAAAAAAACACACACACACACACACAAAATAAAGTTGCAGGGATGCGTGTCCAATTTCTCTCGTTGTCTAGTAGTTAGGGAGACGGCATTTTAGGATTTGATGATACAGTTCTGGTATAGAAAAGGAATTATAAACATGGAAACGAATAACTAACATATTTCGTTATTAAAGAGAAAACGTGCTTTGATACAGTAAAAAAAAAACTAAAACCTGTACTTTAATTTCATAGTTTTCCTTATTTTTCTGGGTAATTTCTTCTTCTCAATCAAGTGTTTGCTTCTCACATACGAATTAAGCGTAGAAGTAAGATTTGTGAGTGGGGGAAGCCGTACAGCCAGCTAGAAGCCATGAAAAGAGGATGTTTCTATTACCTGAAAACTAAATAATCTCTTGGTCAGAATTTACTTGTTCATTGAACTGAATATATTTTCATGATGCCTTCAAAAAAGGAATTTGAAGAGCTGAATACATGGACAGACAGACTTATATGATACCGTGCTAACACAGCAGGAACTTAAGCTAAGATGAAACGTGGTTATTTCCTGACGCGATTACCAAAATTAGCAAAAGAAAAGCAGGACTTTCCTAGATTATATTCTCGTATATCTGGCTTCTCTCGTGCTTCGATAAACCCCAGCGGCAACACTTCCTGACCTTAATTCTGGTCTGCTCACCTTCTGGCCAACATTAAGTCAGAAGCAAAATGCCTGGCTTTTGCCTTTTCCACTCCGATTTTAACTGGAGGAAGGGCGGTGTGTTGTGGCAGCTGGCTCCTGCACCCGCTTAGTATTCCGGCCCCCGTCGTCCCCCTCAACCCTACCCTGTCCTACCTTGCCCCCCTGCCCAGCACTTCCCTGCCCTGATCTACTTTACCCTGCCTTCTCCTGCTCTGCCCAACCCTACTTTTCCGGGTCCTATCCGGTCCTACCCTGCCCACCTGCCCAGCATTGCCCTTCCCTGATGTAGTTTACCCTTCCCTTGCCCTCCCTTGCCTACTTCACACTGCCCTGCCTTGCCTTGTCTTGCCTTGCCCTGCCCTGATCTGCTTCACACTGTCCTGCTCTGCCTTGCCTCCCTTTATTCTGTCCTGTCCTAAAACCAGGCGACAACCATTCCCACTGTAAATCCTCCGCGATGTGACCCAAATCCACCACATTATTCCTGTCCATTTTATCTACTCCTCTGGCTGTTCCCTCTCACCTTCTCACCCTCGTACAGTCAGTAACCAATGCTCTCCTAAGAAAGTAAATGAGTAGTAACACACTGAGTATATATAGAGCATTCAGTACCAGTGTCTGATTGCCGGTACGTGTTCATTGTTCTTGTCATTAGAACGGTACAGTTTCCCTGAGTATGTGTAGAACTTGGCGACACGTGAGCTGGAGATGATAATTATGTATGCTTCAATGGGGCAATATCTCTGGTGGTCGAACTGGAAGACTTCTGGTTCACCCAAACTATTCCACGAAACCAGTCATACGGGTGAAGGGGTCTATCTCGTAGCACGGTTTGGAGAATCACGTAGCCATCCAATTCACCAACGAGAAGTCTCCCCTCTCCCCTCTCCTTAAAAATGTGTTCCTTACGTTATCCGCATAAAGAAAAAAAATAGGAAGCTTGTCCACCCAAACCCAAAAACATGACGAATCTCAACAGTCTTAATTCATGGGGTTTTTTTAATGCAATTTGAATGGAACTATTAGCTATTGTTGAGAACTTTTAATGGACACCACGACAAATGCTCGGACGATGCACACCAAACTACTTCCCAGGCAACTTGGTTTTCGCTCAACAAATCATTTCGTGACAAATCACCACACGCACCACGACGAATACACACGAGACGACGAATGCTCGCTGGATAAAGTTTCGCACAAATTCCCTCGCAATATCTCACATCAGGTTTTCTCGCGTGAGGAATTCTAACACAATGGAATTTCACGCCACAAATCCCGGGAGATGACGGACAGAAAATACGAGCCTAAACTTTGTCATAAAAAGTAACTAAATAGATGGAAAATTTTCAGTTATTAATTAAGTACAGCTACTAACAGATGACAAGAAAATAAATTGGTTAGAAACAATGTCCAGTTAAAGGGTCTGTAGTAAGAATAAGGGAAGCTAAACATTAAAAAATTGAGATACAGTCAGCTAAAATGTGGAAGGAATTCACTTATTTTTGAAATTAATATATTTTTGAAACTTATGGTACTAATTTTCGAAATTCACGAATTGTAGAAATTTACAAATTGTAGAAACTCACTAACAGATGAAATGAAGACCAATGAAAAAGATTATTACTACTAAAGATTATTACTAAAAAGAGCATTACTACGAGTTGAAATGATTACCGGTACTAGGAATGGAAATGATTACGACTACCGGACCAGATTACAACGAGTGGAAAGAAATATTGGAGGAGGAGAAGACCCACAACCCTGCCTCTTTAATAATTACAAAAGAGGAGTTATGGGACGCGGAGGCAGAGGAAAAACATAATCACGAGGGCAGGAGGAGGCAAGAGGAGGGAAAACAAAATGATGAGTAGGTTTGGGGAGGGAAGGAGGTAGGGTAAGGGGAGATGGAGAGGGAGGGAAGGAGGTAGGGTTAGGGGAGATGGGGAGGGAGGGAAGGGATGAGGGGAGATGGAGAGGGAGGGAAGGAGTGTGGGGTGAGGAGAGTGGGAGCAAAAGGAGGGAGGATGAGGAGAAGAAGATGGGAGAGGGAGGGAGGGAAGGAGGGTGAGGAGAGTAGGAGAAAAAGGAGGGTGGGAGAGGGAGGGAAAGGGTAAGAAAGGAAGGAGAGATAAGGAAAACAATATGATAGGTAGGGGCGTGGGAAGGAAGGAGAAAGGTAAGGAGGGTGGGAGAAATAGGAGACAGGAAGGGAAGGAATGAGGAAAATGATGGTGATGATGGAAATGAAGGGAAGGAGGAGGAGGAGGAGGAGGAGGAGGAGAAGAAGGAGAAGGAGGAGGAGGAGGAGGAGGAGGAGGAGGAGGAGGAGGAGGAGGAGGAGGAGGAGGAGGAGGAGGAGAAGGAGAAGGAGAGGGAGAGGGAGGAGGAGGAAAAGACGAAGGAGAAGGAGAAAGAGGATTAAGAGGCAGAGGATTAAGAAGAGTACGAGGAGGAGGAGGAGGAGGAGGAGGAGGAGGAGGAAAAGAGCTAAGAAGACGAACTCAGATCCTATCATAACAAATGAATCACAAATACTGGTAGACAGAGGGATGAGCATCAAAGCCAAGTAGAGTAGAATCCGAAAGAGTGCACCGTAGTGGAAATAAGTGTTTGGGTAGATATATGTTTTCTATAACCTGAAATGAAGGAATGATTGGGTAGTAATGTTTTCTGAAATGAATGAATAATTGAATGAATGAAGAATAAACAGTATATATATATGGTAATGAAGGCTCGCTCTCCCTCCCTCCCTCACTCACTTATAATCCCTCCGTCGAATATTGTTTGGGTTAAAGAGGTAAAATGTCTAGCAGTATTGTTTAGTGGAGGGGCACTATTTTATGACAGGAAGGCTGGGGGAGAGTTTAATGTATGTGCTGCACTCTAATCTTTATTAAACCGTGAATAAATGTAAATAAGGCATTAATTTAGTTGAGTATGGTAATCTAATTTCTTAACATCTAGCAGAAATACGTTATATCAAAGAGCATATGGTACTCTACGTTAACATACAAATATAATTGGATACATATATACGTAAATACATAGATACATACACAAAGTAAAAATATAACAGATTACAGCCTACAAACTTCAAAATTAAAAGGTAGAGTACAAAATGAGACAGGGACTATGGCACTACACAAGCTACAGACTGCAAAGGCCTACAAACTATAAGATTACAAACTCCATGATTAATGACTACAAAGATTACAAACTTCAACAAACTACAAAGATTACAAACTACAAACAACAACAAACTACAGACTGCAAAGGCCTACAACTATAAGATTACAAACTCCATGATTACTAACTACAAAGATTACAAGCTTCAACAGACTACAGACTACAAGATTACAAATTCCATGACTACTAACTACAGAGACTACAGAATACAAAGGAGAGGAATACAGAAACTACATAAGAGATGCTTCTTACTTACCTCGTCGTCCTTTCATCCTTCCCAGCTCTCTCTCTTTACCTCTCTCCCAGATAACGATTTTGTTTTTACACTGAGAAATATTATCATGCAGTCGAGAGAAAATGATGGGAGGGGACGAGGGGGGGGGGTTTATAGGGGTGAGTGGGGGTGGGTGGGGGTAAGATTATGGTGGTGGTGGTGGTAGTGGTGTTGATGGTTCTGGTGGTAGGATTAGGGGTATGGATTGTGGGAAATGTGGTGGTGAGTGGTGGTAGTAGTTTTGGTTGGTGTGGTAGTGGTGGTGGTGGTGGTGTAAGTAGAAGTTTGGTTAAGTTGTTGTTGTAGTGGTGGTGATGGTGGTGGTTGTGGTGGTGGTGTTTGGGGTGGTGGTGGGTGTAGTGGTAGAGGTTTGCTTAGTTGTGGTAGATGTGGTGGTGGTGTTGTGTGGTAGTGGTTGGGGTGATGGTGGTGGTGGGTGTAGTGGTAGGGGTTTGGTGGTTGTAGCAGTTGTTGTAGTTGTGGTAGGTGTGGTGGTGTTGCGTGGTAGTGATAGAGGTTTGGTTAGTCGTGGCAGTTGTAGTAGTTGTGGTGGTGGTGTTGTGTGGTAGTGGTTGGGGTGGTGGTGGTGTTGTGTGGTAGTGGTTGGGGTGGTGGTGGTGGTGGTGGGTGGTAATGGTAGGGGGGTTTAAGGGTGTACCTGGTAATGTATTCCTCCTGTACACAACAAACACTTACCGGAATCAAGTTAGGTCAACAAATATATCGAACCTACTTTACTACATACTTTGATATTCTTGACTACATTTCCATATTTTTTCTACCGTGCTCGACACATAAGAACCATCCCATAAGGTTCAATGGATCCCTGTATCGAACGCGTGTCCAGTCCTTCGGGTTTAACTAGAAATACGGCCCTCTCTGTCGTAGCGCTCGCCCCTCACACTGGGAATTACCGCGTTGAGCCCGAAGGAAGGGAAGGAGGGAGGAAGAGAGGCGGTACACTGAGAGGGAGAGAGAATATATGATTACTGAGGGCAAGGGAGGGCGCAGCAGGGGAGGACGTCTTTAATATCTAACCTTAACGCGGGTGTTGTTCTCTTGAGGGTTACTGAGTCCTACAAATCTTGCTACAAAACAGAGCCCCTTTACACTTAGTCTGGGGTGGTCCGTTTCCTTGCACAGTTTGTAGGAATCAGAAGCCCTCCAGTTCTCTCACAGTTCCCTTACCTACTCCCTTAAGCAATGTCTGGGTGTGTTTGTTTTACTTGCGTCCCAGGAGCAGGAGAGGTATATATGAAAGTAAAGCGACACTATTTCGCTTGGTGTTATTTTTTATTTATTCTGTGCTTTGAGAGAACTCGGCAGCAATTTTACATTACTAATCTTACAACACACACTCCTTGACTATCCCCATTACCATCCTCTCGTGGCCTCCATCTCTACATCTAAGCACTGTATATTCTACGACCATATGAAGTTTGGTGCGTAAATAATGTTGTGGCATTAGTTGTGATGAGGAAGGTGAGCAGAACTATTAACTAAAAGTGATACAGCTGTGTTGGAGTATAAGTTGTTGTAAGGAAGGTGTTATAAGGAAGGTGTTGTAGGGCAGATTGATCATAATGCTGAAGTGGTTGCCGTTATGAGAGGTGAGGTACCGTAGGTTAAGGACCCTGGGATCGTGTATGAAAATTTGAGGCTTCTGATTCCCCCTGACTATGCCACAAAACAAGCTCCTTCCATACAGGTGGTGTTTCGTGGCAATATTTGAAGGGCTCGTTGAAGGACTCGTTTATTTCCAATTTTCTGACTACATCACAGGGCCCCTTAAGTAGAGTAGTTGGTAGACCTTAGAAATACTCGTAGTGAAATATACTGTACATAGAATTTGGTGGGTGATAGAAGATACACACATCCTGATCGGGTACTGTCTGCCGCTTGTATACACTGAGGTAGAATATATCTTTATTTTAATCAACATTACTCTATCATTTCTTTAGGGGGAAATTTTGTGTTGGTAAATCTGGAGCAATTAAATCCTCCAAACTATTCGAAACCACAGAATACCATTATTTTTGTTCATCTGGTCCTGTTTCCTGGCATACTATTGGGGGAATCAAGGCACTCCAATGTAACAATAGTGAATTACCACACCCTTAAAGCTAATCCCCTATTGAACAGGTGAGGCGAGGCAAGTGTATTGGGGCGGGTGAGTTTGCAGATATGATGAGAGATGACCTGCAGAATTTAGGAGCAATTCCATCAACGAAGAATTCTGAACATACAAAGTTAATGGGGCTTATGAATAAAAAGGCTACTACTGTTTCTCTAGTTATGATGATGACTTTCACTCCTCATTCTAATTTTTGTTACGTTGAAGGGAATAGAGGTTAAATAGGCACTAATTTTTGCTATGTTAAAGGAAATAGAGGTTAAATAGGCACTAATATTTGCTATGTTGAAGGAAATAGAGGTTAAATAGGCACTAATATTTGCTATGTTGAAGGGAATAGAGGTTAAATAGGCACTAAGTTTTGCTATGTTGAAGGGAATAGAGGTTAAATAGGCACTAAGTTTTGCTATGTTGAAGGGAATAGAGGTTAAATAGGCACTAAGTTTTGCTATGTTGAAGGGAATAGAGGTTAAATAGGTACTACCGGCAGAGCAAGACTGTGACAAGTATATATGCTGAGTTGGTTTTAAGGGGAGATTCTCTTGTTGGTAAATTTAAAAAGGCTAGTGATTGATTCCTCCTAACTATACCAGAAAACAGAAGCCCTCAATGGTACTAATAAGGGATCTGTTTCATGGTATAGTTTGGAGGAATCAGAAACCTTCCAATTCACCAATAATAGAATCTAACCTTAATGAAGCCTTCAGTTGTTCAAAGCCTGTGGCGCTAAAAAAAAAACCTTCGATGGTTGTCATGGTGAATTTATTGACCATGAAAGGGTCTATTTGGGAAGAGGAATAGGAGTGAGGAAGGAGATCAGATGGAATTATGGGCAACGGGGCCGTGGAGGAAGGAAAATATACGAGTTTTAAGGCCTTTAGAGAAATTACGAGCATGTGGTCCGGAGAATTCTTTAAGGTGGTAGGTAGTACAGTGTTGGTCAATGTGGAGTACGTGATTCCTGTCAGCTATTCCATGCTACAGAAAACACCATTATTTTTTCTCTTTCTGGTTGTTTCCTGGCATATTTTGGAGGAATCAACACGCTCCAATGAACCAAAAGTAGACCATCTCCTTAAGGCGGTAGTAGCATACAGTGTTGGTAAATCTGGAGCAAGTGATTCCTGTCAGATATTCCACACAACAGCACACCATCATTTTCGTCAATCTGGTCCTGTTTCCCGGCATACTTTGGAGGAATCAAGGCACTTTAATGTATCAAAAGTAGTATGCTATCTATCCCCTTACGAGTTCAGAAATGGGGGGAAGAGGGTGAAAGCATCAATTGACTGCCACACACATATCACCAAACACACATCACTAGACACACATCACCAAACACACATCACTATAATACACACACATCACCACACACACATCACCACACACACATCACCAGACACACACACACACATCACCACACACACATCACAAAACACACATCACTAGACACACACACACACATCATTACACACACACACACACACACACACACACACACACATCACCACACACACACACACACATCACTACACACACACACATCACCACACACACATCACCACACACACATCACCACACACACACACACATCACCACACACACATCACCACACACACATCACCACAAACACATCACCAAACACACATCACTAGACATACACACGCATCACCAAACACACATCACCAAACACACATCACCACACACACATCACCAACACCATTAATTAACGCCACGAATAACAGTAACACCAAGATATCGTCATGCAGTTACAATATAGATCCATAATAACGTTACAATACACAAATATAAAAATAAAATATAAATAATATAAAGATACATTAATTACTTATATGTTGTATCTTGGGAGTCACATGCACCATCGATCGTAATCACCACCAATAAATGTTCTTGCCTACGCCCCATGATACAATACACAGACCCCCATACGATACACAGAACACAACGCTGATGAGAACATACGGCTTCACAAACTCTACGGAAAATTGGCCACCACGAGGTATGAAGAATTTATGAGGGAGGAGATCTTTTGAGAATTTATGGCCCAGGAAGGTTCAAACAGATGGGATTCGTGGGCGGGAATGTAAAGCGGCTTGTGTGTGTATGTTTGTTTTCCTGTGTTTGTATTTGTTTTCCTATGTGTGTGTGTGTTTTTTTTCCTGTGTGTGTGTGTTTGTTTTCCTGTGTGTGTGTGTGTGTGTGTGTGTGTGTGTGTGTGTGTGTGTGTGTGTGTGTGTGTGTGTGTGTGTGTGTGTGTGTGTGTGTGTGTGTGTGTGTGTGTGTTCCTGGGTGTATGTTTGTGTGTGTGTATGCGTTCCTGGGTGTATATTTGTGTATGTATGTGTGTGTTCCTGACTGTATGCTTGTGTATGTGTGTGTGTCTGTGTGTGTGCGTGAGTACATGTAAGTGTTAGTGATTATATGTGTTTCTGTGATGATATATTGACAACCTCTTTAAGGGACCCTGTGATGTAGTCTAAAAAATTTGGAGAAAAATGAGTCTTTCAAATATTGCCACGAAACACCACCTATAGAGAAGGAGCTTATTTCGTGGCATGGTCAGGAGGAATCAGAAGTCTCCAATTTTATACACGATCACAGGGTCCTTAACTAATCTCGTTCCCTATACCCTAACCACGTTCTCTCTCACCTGTGCATCCCCTATAGGAAAATCACACAGTAGTAACCTTTGCTTTATAATTTACAGTCGTTTTTCCATGTAAATATATATATAACCCACCTGTGGAATAAACTAGATGGGGTAAACAGAAGCCATGTATCATTTACAGTCGTTTTTCTCTATGTATATAACCCATCTGTGGAAAAAACTAGATGAGGTAAAAACAAGCCATGCATCATTTACAGTCGTTATTCCATATATATAACCCATCTGTGGAAAGAATTAGATGGGGTAAGCACAAGCCATGCATCATTTCCACTATATATTATCATCCTCTGTAATATGAGAATCAGTGCATGACATACACCTCATGTTTTCGCTCATCTTACTGTGTAAGCTAGAAGTTAGAGATTTTGACAGTACGGTACATTCGATTTCCCGTCTCTAACCATTAAATACTGTTCACTTTTAAAGCTTCACTTGAATGAAAACTTCAGGATCTTGCCAGCTCAGTCCAATATACACGATTCCCATCATCCCTCTGCAAACTACTAAATTATAAGTTACTCTAGTATACCTTCCAACAGGCATTAATAATATGAATGACTCTTGGCTACCAGTGATGTGTGTAAATGTAAACTTTCAGCCAGCTAGCTACCTTTGGGAAATGTAATCTTATAAACACTAAATTTCCTAAAACCTTACTGGCATTCCAAAGCTTCCCGCCAACTCTAAGTAATCTTATTTTTGGGCCCGCTTTTCTTACTGCCAACATAAATATGCAGAGAATGTGAGTTTGGAGGTGTGGAGTGTAATGTAAGAGACGCTGCTGTTGTTATGCCAGTTGCTCTCCCACCTTACCCTTTCCTCTGCTGCCACCTTGCACTCTCTAACTACACTAACACTGTATACCACAACCAGATATTGTGACTAGAATAGACAACACTACAACTAGCACAGAACCACTGAAGATAAAGCTATTACATCCCCAGCTAACATTATTTTAAACTAGTGTTGCAAATACTCAGTCGTGAATTATAATTACTCATCTAACACTGGAACTACCGAAGATAATAATAATTTTTAATAATAATTTTAACTTACATGGTGACTATCATATTTAAGGGGGTATATAGCACATTGTTTTGGGAGGTTAATCTGGAGCAAATGATTCCTCCAAACTATTCCAGGCAACAGGATACCGTTATTTTTCTTCATATGGGTCTGTTTCCTGGCATACTTTGGAGGAATCAAGGCACTCCAATCTTTCAAAAGCATGCTATCTCCTTAACAAGAAAACTATCGCAGATACAGCTACCCTTCATAAACAAATGCAATTATCTTATAAAACAACCAGCATGTTTATCCCCACTGCTAAAATGGTAGATATTAAAAACTATATTTCACTATAAACAGCACTGCAAATGCCATTGGAAATAATATCTTTACCAGTTTAGGGAGAGATATTAATTTCCAGGGAATGGAAGAGAACAAAGACTCTTGAAGGGGATACTCTCTTGTAGCTAAATTAAAAGGCTACTAGTTCCTCCTAATTATGCCTAAAAAACTGTCTACCTTCATATATGGGCAGAGAACCTGTCTTGTATCACGGTTTGGAGGCATCAGTAGGCCCAAATTTAACCACTGGAGATGAATAAAACCCCTTAAATTTAACCACAGGGGTTGAATAAAACTCCTTAAATTTAACCACTGGGGTTGAATAAAACTCCTTAAATTTAACCACAGGGGATGAATAAAACCCCTTCAAATTTAACCAGAGGGGATGAATAAAACCCTCTCAAATTTAACCACAGGGGATGAATAAAACCCCTTCAAATTTAACCACAGGGGATGAATAAAACCCTCTCAAATTTAACTACAGGGGATGAATAAAACCCCTTCAAATTTAACCACAGGGGATGAATACAAGCCCCCTCAACTTTAACCACAGGGGACGAAGGAAGGATCGACCTGGACAAGTGAACCAAGTTAGTTTTGTTGATGTTTGTTACGAAGACTGTCAACAACTGCCGATATCTCCCACCAGAGGGACCGCCGCCCAGTATCCAGTTTCAGATATATATCGTTACTATGTGCAGGGAGAACCCATTAATATCTGTCACTCGTTACCACCGGGCGCCAATGGTCTAAGTATCTCGTTTATCATCACGTACTGTACAAATTGCCAGCCATCTATCCCCAAACTTCATCAATGTATGCAGATACTCACTCATACGTACATACACACGCGCAAGCACATACACACACTCGAATGCATAATACATTACACACACGCACCCATATACTGTACATGACACGTATGCAACACATATACGAGATATAATGCACACTCATACACACATGTAAGCATCTATATACTGTCCAATACTTACATGAAAAAATACACACTCATATGTACACAGAAATATGGAGTAAAACAGGGAGGACGCAAGCATGCAATTACAGACATACATATATACATGTGAATGAGGATATTAATTATATATGTCAACGCAATTTTCTGTTTGGTAAGTGCTGAGGTTTGCTTTCTTCCTATTGAGGTTTACCAGAATCATTGGTATGTGAGAATCAGTAATCTCCACTTTCCAAACCCCAGACACAGTCCTCTTAAAACTGTCAGAGATGAGTCACACAATTGTAGCTCCAGATGGCATAAGAGAACTATTTTCAGGTTTAGTTATCTCTGGTGCCACTCTGTCCCAGGAGGGGGCGAGGAAGCTTACTGTAGAGAAGGGGAGATATAGGGGTCATAATCTTTAATAATTACCTATGGTCGTCTCTCCTTCTGACCTTATGTTGCCTCTCATTCTTCTCCTCCAAACATCTCTCCCCTCTGAAGAGTGTTGCCTGCTAGAATGCGGGCGATATTTTGCGGGTTTTAGCGTTATTTCGGATCCGAGTTGTTTCCTTTCCATTCTTCACGCTATCCCTCCCTTTTGACTACATAAGTTAGTCTGAAATAGCACAGTCTTTTTTTCTGTTTTATTTCCTAACAATTCTTCCTCTCTTTCCTTCACCTTTTCTCTTATCCCCTTTTTTCCCTCACTCATTTCCACATAGCCTATCTCGCCAACTTTCCCTTTTCAATCCATTCCTCGAAACCCGTTCTCACATTTCCTTCCCAGTTTACGTGTTTCTCCAGCCAGCATCCCTTCCCTCCCCTTCCCTGCCCTCCCCTTGGCAAGTGTATTACAGCGTGTGTGGGATACAGGACAGAACCACCTATCCAGCTCAGAGTATAATCCTCTTCACTTTCTCTTACTTCCGTCTCACTATCTCTCTTCCTGGCTCTCTCTCTCTGCCTTGGTCTGGCTGAGAGTGCTACGAACTTACTCAATACGTGTATTTGGTGTTGTCAGTATCTGTGTACCAAGAGGAAGATTGGGATCCTGAGGACGTTATTGGTCCTCGTCTTGCTCAATAGTTGTGAGACCTCAACTGTTCATAGCGCCACGAGGGCCAGCCTCAACTCCTCTGGTATTGCTTACCTTCACAGAATCATAGGATATATCAACAGAGATCGAGTGTTCAACCAGAGACTACGCCAATAGACTGACTTGAGGTGTGTTGCCAGCATGATCTTACATTGACCACTTCAGGTATGTGGCTCGATTCCCTGAGATTGATATTGCATACAGGGTTATAATATAAAAGGTATGAGGCTAGTTGATCTGATGGTTCTTGCTGTCCGTTAAGTATTTTTTGGCTACGCTGGCACGTCAAGAAAATACTCCCTACATCATCGTCAAGTCATAACATAGAAGATGCCCGACCATATTCCAAGATGCCGTGAGTGACGATGTTGCTGCCCTCTCCTGATAGTGACGTGTATAAATAAGGTGTCGTCATCTAGTGGGGCAGAAGAAAATCTACCAACACCATGAAGATCCGCTGTCTCATCTCAATAATCTTGGGGCCTCGTAAGAGTCACTCACGGGCTACTGACAGTCTACAGTCCCGAGGTTGAGGTATTAAAAAAAATAAAAATAAATAAAGTATCATATAGCTGATGTGAGGAACGCAAATAAATAAGTTGAAGATACATTCTGAAAGGTACTGAGGGTGGGATGGGAGTCGTTTGGAGGCACGAGTGAATGGATCCAAGGAGAACTAAAAAGTTTGGTGTGGGAAAGCGCTGGTAGGCGTCTCACACACACACACACACACACACATACTGTACACATACACACACACATTGCAGTGTACCTATCATTCAATCATTAATCTACTCATCTGTACCTATCTATACATAATCACATTAGTTTGTATATATTTATGTATATGTGTAAGTACTGCCTGTATACTTGGTGCGTGCAGCAATGCTCTGGTAATACTGTGAAACTCCAGGCTGCCTCAATAAATGGCAGAGACTTGTTTACAAAGCCGTGTGTGTCATGCTGGCAAGTGATCTCAGAAACTCTCCCGTGTTAGTCCCACATCCGACCCACGCAACTCAACCCACAAAAACTGGAATATGATTAAAGCATCATATTTGTATGTCCGCCATATGAAAACACAAACAGTATGCCGTGACATTTCCTGGTTTTAAAACTCTGGTATTTTTATATATCCAGCAGGACCGTACCCTATATGTCGGATCCAGATAAATGGTTAGCTGTTAGAGTTCGTATATATTCCGACAGTTAAAAGACCAGCTATCAGTTTCGGCAAATAATATTAGAATGAAGAGCAAGAGGTTGATGTGGATAAGGGATAAAGGAGGAGTGGTGGTTACAAAAGGGAGAGGAAGAGAAAGAGGTAAGGGAGAGGTGAACTAATGGAGAAGAAGAGAAGGGTGTTGAGGAGAGTAAGAGGTAAGGAAGAGGAGGATTGATAGGAACGAAATAGTGAGGAAGAGGTAAGGGAGAGGAGGACAAATGGTGACGTAAGGGAGAGGAAAAGGAAGAGGTAAGGGAGAGGAGAACAGATGGTGACGTAAGGGAGAGGAAGAGGTAAGGGAGAGGAGGACAGATGGTGACTCAATAGAGAGAAAGAGGAAGAGGTAAGGGAGAGGAGGACAGATGGTGACTCAATAGAGAGAAAGAGGAAGAGGTAAGGGAGAGGAGGACAGAGGGTGACGCAATAGAGAGGAAGAGGTAAGGGAGAGGAGGACAGATGGTGACGTAAGGGAGAGGAAGAGGTAAGGGAGAGGAGGACAGAGGGTGACGCAATAGAGAGAAAGAGGAAGAGGTAAGGGAGAGAAGGACAGAGGGTGACGTACGGTACAACATGGTTAATATACCGTGGCCATCACAAGTTCTGCCTTCCCTCACACAGACGACATCAAAAGCTCTGCCACCTTGTGTGTTGGTAAATCTGGAGCATCTAAATCCTCCAAACTATTCCAAGCAACAGAACACCATTATTTTTGTTCATCTGGTCCTGTTTCCTGGCATACTTTGGAGAAATCAAGGCACTGCAATGTAATGTACAGTACCTAACAAAAGTGAATAACCCCCTTAAGTGTACGTGAAGATAACGATACAGGAATAAAACATCCACGAACATTTATTACTCCACGTTCCATTTTTCTATGCCAGACCGTTTTTATAGATTGATTTAGTACGGGAACCTTTGCCCTACCAGCCTAGCCTCTTTAGCCACTCCACCCGCAGACTCACTCCCCCTCTACTTCCATCAACTAACTAACTCGCCCTCCCATATTTTTACCTCTCAACACATATATATTTTCCTCACCCTGACGTCCCTGGGGTCCCTTTCGACTAGTCTCTTTAATTCTGCCCCTATTTATTATTTTCCCTTCCTCTCCTTTTCTTTTCTCTGTTTGTCTGTCTCTCTCTCTCTCTCTCTCTCTCACACACATTCACTCACACTGTCTCTCCTTAGTTTCTCTTTCATCTTCTCATTATCTTGTTTTCATTCATTCCTCCCAATATCTAAATACATAATCATTCAGTATCTTACCTTACGTTCTATTACAAAAGTACTAGTTCTTACCTTACGTTCTATTACAAAAGTTCAAGTTCCTTCCTCTCACTCACGTTCATCTTTTCTGGGAACGCTCTCACGATTTTCCTCTCCTTAGGTACTGTACACGTCGTTCACAACAATTTCTCCTCTTGGATCCTCGTCTATTACCTTCCTCTCACGTCCCTCCAGCTGGGTACACTTACATTACCTTCCCATCTCCTACCTCCCACCACCTGAGCCACACCTGTTCACTATACACACCCACACACACACACACACACACACACACACACGCACACACAAACACGCAACACTACCCAACAACACACACACACGCAACACTACCCACCCACACACACACACACCTGTCCACTATACACACCCACACACGCACACGCAATCACGCAACGCTACCCAACCACCCACCCACACACAGAACCCCCCACCCACACACACACAAACACGCAACACTACCCAACCACCCACATACACACACACGCAATCACGCAACGCTACCCACACACACCCTCCATCACACACACACACACACACACACATACACACACACACACACACACACACTCACACACACACACACTAGGGGTTCTTTAGCTGTATGCCTCCTGCTACTCGTACCCTCCAACAAGGCACCATGTTTTTCGCCTCTGACCCACTCCCGCCCTCGTCAATCTCACCTTCTTTTTCTCTTGGTGTTTGTTTACATGCAAGACCCAACCACTTACTTGCTAATTAAGGGGGGAAGTTTTGTGTTGGTAAATCTGGAGCAACTGAATCCTCCAAACTATTCCGAGCAACAGAACACCATTATTTTTGCTCTTCTGGTCCTGTTTCCTAGCATACTTTGGATCAATCAAGGCACTCCAATGTAACAAAAAAGAATTACCATCTTAAGGGAAGAAAACTACCAATAAGTAATGAGAGATCTTTATATATAATGTATTGATGTACTCACACTGCAGCTTATTATACCGAAAAGTGTATTGATTCACGGTTAAATGCTGATTTATCTTTTTAACTTAATGATTGAGGAAAAGAAATAATCAAACACCCTCCAGACTGTTTACTGTATAATGATTAGTAACTGAATCGTTCACATCATCATTTTATGTTGGTTAAGGGCCCTGTGATCGTGTATGAATATTGGAGGCTTCTGATTCCTCCTGACCATGCCACAAAAAAGCTCCTTCCATAATTATAGGTCGTGTTTCGTGGCAATATTTGAAGGACTCATTTATCTCCAATTTTCTGACTACAACACAGGGTCCCTTGATAGTGAACAATGATTTCTTTCCGCCACGATGAGTCATTTTTAACACAAACATGAGGTAACCAGACCGTATAAAGTTTGAAGTAGCAATTGCACTTTCCATCAAACACTTTAAGGGGATAGTAAACTGTTGGTAAATCTAGAGTAACCTTATTCCTCTAAACTATTCCAGGCAACACAACCACCATTATTATTGTTCATCTGGTCCTGTTTGCTGGCGTACCACTTTAGAAGACCCAAATCACTCCAATGTACCAAAAGTATACTACCCACCTAACAACATGTACTGAAGTGTAAAGTGTGGCAGGAAAATAAATGAAAGACTGACCAAAATTGTAATACTTGTACTTCCATAGAGCACTGGCCAAATCTGTAGCAAGTTATTTTTCCATCAAGCGCTTTAAGATGGTATACTTCACTTTTGTTACATTGGAGTGTCTTGATTCTTCCAAAGTATGCCAGGAAATAGGACCAGATGAACAAAAGTAATGGTTGCCTGTTGCTTGGAATAGTCTGGAGGAATCATTTGCTCCATATTTACCAACACTGTACTTCCCCCTTCCTTAAGATTCATCGAGGTGTGCAGCGCGGTTGGAGGGATAAAATTGAGACACTGCCCCAATTTTTACAAGGCCACATATTGGGTACCTTGAGGCTGGGAGTGGGAAAAGCGATGGGTTCTCTCTCTCAGGCATCACAGGGCAGGGAGGTGTGAGGGACAGACTGCCACCCTCAGCATCCCACACTGGAGAATGCTAATGGATGTTGCTGATGGCTCGCTGGTGGTGATGGTGGTGGTGGTGATGGTTGGTGGTGGTGGTGGTGGTGGTGGTGTTGGAGAAGTGAGAGTAGTATAGTGATGGTGGTGTTGGTGGTGATGGTGGTGGTGGTGGTGTTGGTGGTGATGGTGGTGGTGGTGGTGGTGTTAGAGAAGTGAGAGTAGTATGGTGGTGGTGGTGTTAGAGAAGTGAGAGTAGTATAGTGATGGTGGTGGTGATGGCGGTGTTGGTGGTGATGGTGGTGGTGGTGGTGAATGTGGTGGTAGTGTCAGAGTGAAAAGTTAAAAGTAATGGTAGTGGTAGTGACGGAGTGAAGAGGTGTAAGAGTAGTGATGGCGGTGGGAGTGAAAGGTGGTAGAGAAGGGGTGAGTGAAGTTAGTGTTAGTGGTGGAGGCAGTGGTGATAGTGGTGAAAGTGGTGGTGGAGTTAGCGGTGATGGGGACGGAGTGAAGAACTGAAGATAAATAAAGGATGGTTGTAGTGACGTATGGTGAAAGTGGTGGTCGAGACGGAATAATATAAAGGTTTGGGAAGAATGTATGTAGGTGGTGCTTTAAAGTGGTGTTGCTGGAGGCCGGTGGTGGTGGTGGTGGTGGTGAAGGGGGAAGTAGTGGTTAATGAAGAAAGGGTGGTGGTGGTGGTGGTGGTGTTGGGATGGATGGTGATGATGGAGTAACAGAAGAGAAGAGAAGGTTGGTTGGTTGGTTGGCTCATTGGTTGGTTGGTTGGTTGGTTGGTTGGTTGGTGGTAGTAAAGGAACAAGAGGAAAGGTCAAGGTTGTGGTGGTGGAATAATAACAGGAAAGATTATCTACTCCTATGTAAATATAAATAAAATCACACATCAAGAAAAGAAAAATACATATACAAAATACATACAAATTACACGTAAAGGAAATCATACCCATTAAAATAAAAATTAATAAATATACATACAATAAAGTTAATAGATATAGTAATATAAAACTAATTTCACGGGTGTCCAACTTGAGTTTCCGGATTACTGTGATATTATATGGAGCAGCTCTTCACTTGAGGGGGAAAGTAGTACAAGAGTTGATAAATCTGAGGCAAATGATCCCTTCAAACTATTCCAGGCAACAGACCACCATTATGTATATTAAGGGACCCTGTGATGTAGTCGGAAAATATGGAGGTTAATGAGTCCTTCAATTGCTGCCACGAAACATCACCTATATGGAAGGAGCATGTTTCGTGGTGTAGTCAGGAGGAATCAGAAGCCCCCAATTCTCATACACGTTCACAGGGTCCTGTTTCCTGGCATACTTTGGAGGACTCAAAACACACTCATATACCAAACGTGTATTATCCTATTAAGGGGGAAATTTTGTGTTGGTAATAATGGAGCAACTGAATCCTCCAAACTATTCCAAGCAACAGAACACCATTATTTTTACTCTTCTGGTCCTGTTTCCTGACATACTTTGGAGGACTCAAAACACACTCATGTACTAAACGTGTATTATCCTCTTAATGACGGTAGAATACAGAGAGACATTACATCCGACCGACTTTTGGTAACGAGGTCTGGAATTACGTATAGATTTTGTTATCATATACTGGGGAGTTGGGTCAGGTTAGTGGCGACGTGATGTAGGTCAGACAGATGAGTGGAAGGAGGAAGAGAATGTGGAGGAAGGAAAGGTATGGAGGAGGAGGAGGAGGAGGAAGAAGGAGGAGGGTGGGTATGGAGGAGGAGGAGGAGGAGGAGGAGGAGGAGGAGGGTGTGGAGGAGGAGGGTGTGAAGGAGGAGAAGGAGGGTGTGGAGGAGGAGGAATAGGAGGAGGAGGGAAAGGTATGGAGGAGGAGGAGGAGAAGGAAGAAGGAGGAGGGTGGGTGTGGAGGAGGAGGGAGTGGAGGAGGATGGTGTGGAGGAGGGGAGGGAGTGGAGGAGGAGGAGGAGGAGGAGGAGGATGGTGTGGAGGACGGGATAGTGAAGGACGAAGATATAGTGAAGGTGGAAGAGGATGTGGATGATGTGGAGGAAGAAGAGGATGTGGAGGAGAAAGAAGAGAAGGATGTGGCGGAGAAAGAGGGTGTGGAGGAGGAGGGTTTCAAAAAAGACCATGTATACTTCCATCCTTAAGTTTCTTCAGGAGATGTGGTGACGACACAGAAAGAATTTGACTTTGGCTAAGGAAATATAATTCTACTTTATCGCCAAGGAGACCATCATGAAAATAAGGAATGAATCAAAATGGGACAGGGAAGGACATAAAGGGTAGTGCAGGACATGTAGAGTAGTGCAGGACATGGCAGGTAGTGCAGGACATGGAAGGTAGTGCAGGACATGTAGAGTAGTGCAGGACATGGAAGGTAGTGCAGGACAT
>JAWQEG010003139.1:127500-140900 GCA_033782935.1 Petrolisthes cinctipes
CATTATTGTTTAAGTACTGCAAAGAATGATCTACCAGGTGACTCGGTAATTGCATAACAACAAACCTAATAATAATGTTGTGCTGCAGTTACGTAGTCTTACATTTTCTATATGTTGTAAGCCCTCGAAAACAACAACGTGTGTACGAATTCTTGTGGCCAATAGTACATACCTCTTGTGCATGGATTACTTCACAGTCTTTAATCTTTCGACGTCAGTACAGTTACTCGTCGATCCGGATAATCTTTTGGTGGTGGTGGTGGTGGTGGTAGGAAAAAAAAAAAAAAAAAAAAAAAAAAAATTGGTATCAGGCTTTGTTTTAAATTTATCCCCATTTCATCAAAAGCATCGTAATATTCATCATGTTGTATGCAAGAAGATCCTCATCCCAAAATATTATGGTCTTATCTTACATATCATCATCTCTCGTTGTTCATTCCCATCTTTCTTGTGTAATGAAAAAACTTCCTTGTCCACGAGATAGGCTACGCAATAACCTTCACTCCTACTCCCTAGATTGTCTCCCACATCCTATTATTATGCATTCAAGTGCCCATTCCTTCATCCTTCATTGGCTAAGTCATTCACTAATTCGTTCACTTTTTTATGCATTCCATTACCCATACCTATATCCAAATTTTCATTATTCGTTTGATTCATTCGGCCATCCGTTCATGCGTTTCTTTCTTCCACACACTCACACACACACACTATCTCTATATATATATATATCCTTCCTCCTGTGTGTGTGGTCTCCAACGGTTAAAATAATCCACCAAGCTTGAATATTGATTAAATCGTGAAAGTCTTGCGGGTGGTGCCAGGTGCAGACGTGGTCACTGGTGTGTGGGTGTGTGTGTGCGTGGGTGTGTGTGTGTGTGTGTGTGTGGCTGGCTTAGGGTAGGTGGGGTGGGGTGGGTTGGGGTCTGGTTGGGATGCGTACGGGAGGAGGGGTGGGTTGAGATATGGTTCGTGTGAGTACGGGAAGAAGGAGTTTGGTTAGTCCATGGTGGGTATAGGCGGAGTGGGTCGAGATATGCTTCGGGTGGGTACGTACGGGAAGGAGGGGAGGGTTGAGGCTAGGTGGGGGTAGGTGGGAGGAAAGGGGACGGGCAAGGCAAGGTGGGGAGGAACGCGATTGAAGGGTGGGGTGGTGGGGAGGAAGGGCTGGATGGGAGAGAAGCCAGGAAGCGTGTGTGTTGAATCGAAGGCTTTGCTGGGTGTGGGCACTGTAGCTGAAGTGTCTAGTTTTGGTGGGATAGGGTGGGGAGGAGTGGTATTGCAAGGGTGGGATAGGGTGGGGAGGTGTAGGATTACAAGGGTTGGATGGGAAGGTGTGGGATTACAAGGGTTGGGTCGTAAGGTGTGGGATTGCAAGGGATGGGTGTGGTGTTGTGGGATTGCAAGGGTTAGGTGTGGTGTTGTGAGATTGCAAGGGTTAGGTGTGGTGTTGTGGGATTGCAAGGGTTAGGTGTAGTGTTGTGGGATTGCAAGGGATGGGTGTGGTGTTGTGGTATTGCAAGGGTTAGGTGTGGTGTTGTGGGATTGCAAGGGTTAGGTGTGGTGTTGTGGGATTGCAAGGGATGGGTGTGGTGTTGTGGGATTGCAAGGGTTAGGTGTGGTGTTGTGGGATTGCAGGAGTTGGGTGAGATAATGTGGGGTCGTGTGTGTGTTTGTGTTGTAGTGCAGAGTTATCAAGATAGGCTTTGAATATGGGGAGAGGAGGTATGTTCACGAGTTAGTATTGGGCATTAGGTGTGTGTACGACTGATAGCATGAGCATAATAAATGGTACAACTCCTTTCATTTGCTTAGAACCTGTGAAGAAGTCAAACAACTGAATTTTAGTGAGTCTTGTTATCAGTACCATGACACACCACTGATATTGAGGGAGTAGGTTTTGTGTGATCCATCTCAGGTCAAGTGGGTTCAAAAGACGCAAGAAGAACTAGGACCTGACCGGACTGAGGACGGACCCGGAGAAGGCAGATGGAATTGAATCATTGCAGACCTACGTGAGGGGCGCCGCTCCCTCACCAACACCGCCACCACAAACTTTCTGCTGCAGGGTGGAAGGAAGGCGACATTTCTTATTGTGATTGCATGCATGTGTTAGGCCAGGCGTTGGTGTATATACCGTGATGCACACACATACACACACAGCCACTATATATATATATAAACCGAAAGATAAAGATAATTTTAAGGATTATGAACAGGAAAATACACACACACACACACACACACACACACACACACACACACACACACACACACACACACACACACACACACACACACACACACACACACACACACACACACACACACACACACACATACACATACACATACACACACACACAAACACACAAACACACACACACACACACACACACACACACACACACACACACACACACACACACACACACACACACACACACACACACACACACACAAACACACACAAACACACACAAACACACACAAACACACACAAACACACACACACACACACACTTACACACACTTACTTACACACACACACACACTTACTTACACACACACACACACACACACACACACACCTAAAACAGAAAGTTGGGAAGATGGAAAGATCGATATAAATAGTATGCAGATGTATACGAATCAAATGAGGCCGCTCCATCCTCCTCCTCTTCGGCCGTCCATTTCAAGTCAAATTCTTGGATAGAAAAAGGCAATAGAAGGTAAAGTAAGGCAATGCAAGAGTGGAAGAGAAGGGATGAGATAGTAAGGAATAGAAGAGATGGGATTGGCAGGGAAGGGAAGGGAAGGGAAGGGAAGGGAAGGGAAGGGAAGGGAAGGGAAGAGATGGTAAGGGAAGGGAAGGGAAGGGAAGAGATGGGAAGGGAAGAGATGGGAAGGGAAGAGAAGGGAAGGGAAAGGAAGGGAAGTGAAGTGAAGGGAAAGGAAGGGAAGTGAAGTGAAGGGAAGGGAAGGGAAGGAATGAAAAACTAAGAGGTAAGAAGGAGATAGAATATAAGGAAAGGCAGGGCAAGGAAATGAGAAACAAGTAATGATATGGCATTTGATAATTAAAGGTATAAATTCTAGACAAATTGAAGGAAAGGTAATATACTCTCTAATTTATGCAACAAAACTGAAACCCTCATTAAATCTGAGGTACTACTCGTTTCCAGGAAGAGCTTCGAGGAATCATTAGCCTACCAATTTGTAGACGAGAGAATAACAAAGTAAAGCAGAGAAAAAGCTACGTAAGAAAGGAAAAAGATAGGGTAGATAATGTTGGTGAAGGTAAGGGTAACATTAGACAAGATAATCCGGTGTAAAGTAAGGCACGGTTAATAAAAGTAAAATGATAAAGTAATATAAGATTAGAAGAAAAAAATTTGAGTCAATCTGAGTAAGGTAAGATTATAATTCAAGAGTGTATCAACCACCACAGACCCTGAAGCATAATTATGTATACCAAGTTAATAATACCATGAGGGAAAATTCGATGGTTACAAATTCCTCCATACTATGCCAGGAAACAAACGATCCCCAGTACAGAAGTAGGGTTTTATCTGTTGTGTAGAAGAGTTTGGAGGAATCAGCAGCCCCCTCATTTCACCCACACCAGAGTAGAGTTCCCACTTAGGTATAATCAAGTGTGGTTGGTGGGTGAGGTGTGGGGGCTGAGTGGTGGTCGCCTTGACTCTTTGAAACCTTTCTTCACCTCCGATAGTTTTGTATAGGGGTGCCTCTCTTTAGTGTAGTGGGACGTAACACCTAGATCTTAGAGAGAGAGAGAGAGAGAGAGAGAGAGAGAGAGAGAGTGAGAGAGAGAGAGAGAGCATAGATAGGTATATTTAGACAGACACATTGGTATAGAGAGATAGATACTGTAGACATAGATAGAAATATTGATAGATATACAGAGAGACAGACGAAGAGAATGAATGAGAAAGAAACAGATTAAAAAGCGATAATAAATAATAAAAAAAACGAAATAATACAAAAACCAAAATTGAAAAAAGACAGAATGATAAAAGTTTGCCTTGGATCGACCTTGGCATGAAGCAACACACATGGATGGTCATTGAACCTAGGAATGCAGTAACTTCACCTACTTGTGGTCAGCTTATATGTCATAATTATACGTACGTTCGGTGCTACCCTGTGTGTGTGTGTGTGTGTGTGTGAGGGGTGTGGGGTGCGAGTTAGAGTGAATGAGTGAGTATGTATGTGAATTTGTAATAATAATAATATACGGTTTATTAAATAATAGCAGCTGGTAAGCTGAAAATTTACATATTACACTAAAACATTAATGGTAAAAATGAGAATAACACAAATACACATAAATACATATGAGAAAATAATAAATACATATTTAAACAAAGAAAATAATAGAAAAACTTACTAATAATACATACGCACATAAACGAGGAAATACACAGAAATTTAATAGTAATATATATATACATGATGAAGCAAATGGGTGTAGCTCTGGGGATCAGATAGGCCTAGAGGTGTGTAAAGTGTAAAAATGTGTGTAGGTGTGGATGAGTGTGGGTGAGTGGGAATGTATTGATCACTAGTTAATCTCTATTAATTTACTAATCAATATCATACTACAAGCGACACATTAAGACCCACATATCGTTTCCTCATACCAATGTAAGTACAACACAGGCCAGCATGATGCACAGACTCATACTTAATTAATGGTCTCCTTTTAGCTGTGGAAGATGTGTGTGTGGGTGTGGGGAGCGAGGAGGGAGCTACAGGCACCTAAGAAAAATCTATGCTACAAAACAAACCCCACTCGTATTTTGAGGTACACACCAATCTATTTCCAGGAATATTTTTAGTGGAATCAAAATCGTTTCAATTGGCCCACCACAGATGATCCCCTTTAATTAACTACTACCATATGTATAAGTTCAAGAGGTTATAAGGGCTTTGGGTATGAATAAAGGAGCTAGATGTAGGTGCAATAAAAACGTGAGTGTGAGAGATGGGAGTCGAAATGAATGAATATAAAGGGTGACAGGACAGAGAGGGGGAGGAGAGTTCATTTAGAAGAGGAAGATAAATGAGGAGGAACAGCTGTAGGAAACGGTTGTACAGTGAATGGTGAGGTGAAGGTGGGTAGGTGTGAGGTAGCAGGAAACGGTTGTACAGTGAATGGTGAGGAAAGGGTAGGGGTGTGGGTGAGGGTGAGGGTATGTGTGTGTGTGTGTGTGTGTGTGTGTGTGTGTGTGTGTGTGTGTGTGTGTGTGTGTGTGTAAACGGTTGTACAGTGAATGGTAAGGTAGGGGTGAGGGTGAAGTGGTGTGGTTGGAAGAAAGAGTTGTACTGTACAGTGAATGGTGAGGTGAGGGTGAGGTGAGGGTTAGGGAGGGTGTGTGTGTGTGTGGATGGGGGAGGGGTGTGTGGATGGGGGAGGGGTGTGTGGATGGGGGAGGGGTGTGTGGATGGGGGAGAGGTGTGTGGATGGGGGAGGGGTGTCTGGATGGGGGAGGGGTGTCTGGATGGGGGAGGGGTGTGTGGATGGGGGAGGGGTGTGTGGATGGGGGAGGGGTGTGTGGATGGGGGAGGGGTGTCTGGATGGGGGAGGGGTGTGTGGATGGGGGAGGGGTGTGTGGATGCGAGAGGGGTGTGTGGATGGGGGAGGTATATGTATGTTGTATAGGAGGAGGAGAGGTGTCATGCAGTATATCAATAACAACAGAGGTAAGGGAATGTGATAAAAGTAACGACGAATAAAAAAATAAAAAAATATGCTGTTGTTCGTTGATTCTCTCAGGGTATAATTATATGGCTTGATGGAACGCAGGCACAACATCAAAAAGTATAAAGTATCCACAATTTATCAAAGCAAATTTTGTAATGCTAAATAACGAAATGCAAACCCAAAAAGTGTAGTAGAGAAAATTATTAATGCATTTATCACAATTTGTAAGGAAATTATTCTGGACAACAAACCACGTAACATATTTCTTAATCTTTTCAGTTATTTGATATCAATAGTAGTAGGTGAATTAGATCTAACTTATTTCGTCTCTTACTACACTGTACAATAATTCTAACCATGGTTATAGATTATATCCCACCCACCTCTTATTCATGAACGGAGCTGCTCCCTTCTCATCTTTACAGTGTGAGTTGGTATGGCCGTTTGACTCAGTTACCTGCCGTCCAGTAAAGGTAGATCGGAGCAAGCACCCACCACCAGAAATGTCTTAAGGAATTATGAAAGCGGCTGTAAATATCTATGAGGGGCGTGGATTTGCACCGCTTCTAAAAATACCATCGAGACACTAAGTCATCATTCTACCTAAGACAAACGCCAGTGCTATCTCGAGTCTGCTTTACCTTCATAAAATATTTTCATTACCCCTTGGACAGCCCAAGGAACTTCTGGTACTAATATCCCGGTACGTCACCAAGTGGGCATAATCTTCTCTCACATATTTCAACTGACTCTTACCAAATATAGCAGCAACTTTAGGTTAGTAATTGATTATGTGTTTGATTCGTATTGGGATCGCTATGCAAAGAGCACACATATGCTGACACGAAAATATTAACACAAGTATGTAAAGACGAGCACATGGAGAAACATTTTTATGCATGGGAATATACACAGATGTTTTTACACAGAGAAACAGACACACATAATACATACGTGAATATCAAAACGCAGACACAGAAGGGAAAAGATGCATTCATCCACACAGAGACTTTCACTAAGGCACGACGATACAGAGAGCGCACGCACAGAAATATTTAGGCCACACCGAAAGTCTGTCCAAATTCACATGCATAACGTTTATCAGCCATGAATGCCCAAGATATGTTTTTTTTTTTTTTTTTTTACTTTAAGTTGATGGCATATAATCAATAGCTGATAAGTATAAGGCCAGATGTCTGTCACAGGGTAAGACCAGCTCGTGACATTTATGTTCATAATTTACAATTCATAAGTTTGGTTGAGGGGAGAGTATACTTTTGGTACATACATTGGAGTGTCGTGATTCCTCTAAAGGATGCCAGGAAACAGAACCTGACTAGTAAAAATACAGGTGGACTGTTGCTTAAAATAGTTTGGAGGAATCAGTTGCTCCAGAATTACAAACATTGTACTACCCCCTTAAGCAAACTATTGAGCCCAGTGTATTTAAGGGAAGATTATTTTGAGGGTAAATTGTTTGACTATTGATTCCTCCAAACTATACCACGAAACTCCTCCCTCATTAAAGTAACATTATGGTCGTCTGTTTCCTGGCATAGTTTGGAGGAATCGTAGACCTTCCAATTCAACAACAAGAGAATCTCACCTTAATTATCACAGCACTACACAATGATTCCTGCACATCTTTGAAGTAACAACACCACACAAGAATGTTGGTATATTTTGTGAAGTTCTACCTTAAGGACCCTGTGATCGTGTATAATACTTGGTGGCTTCTGATTCCTCCTGACTACTGTATGTCACGAAACAAGCTCCTTCAATATAGGTGGTGTTTCGTAGCAATGTCTCAAGGACTCACCAACCTCCAATTTTCTGTCTACAACAAATGGGTCCTTAAGTGCTTACTACTTTATAAGCTGACCTGGCAATATAAATCTCTACATTGTCATTTTAACCTGTACAAGCAACCAACGGAAGAATAATGCTACTAAAAACTTGTGTTGAAGAGATTATTTCTGGTACCACTGCCTTGAACGAAACAGATAAATTCAAGAAAAGAGAACAAACTGTATATCCACAAACGTTATTTATGTTTTGTTCATGCTCCTGCTACCAGAAAAAAAAAATCTTCATTCATTCAAAACAAGAATAGAACACCCATGATTCAATAAAGGATGACCGAGTGTACGATAACCTTCAAACGTTTTCATATTAATAAGAAACTCGAGCAGATATTTAACTCTTCCTTTTCCTGTACTCTTACGACGGTGGTTTTTCTTTGATGAATAAAAACCAGGTTACAACTCACTAAAGACAATGCAGCTAATTCCAAACGTTTTCATACAAATAAGTGACTCAAGCAGATATTTAACTCTTCCTTCTCCTGTACTCTTACGACGGTGGTTTTTCTTTGATGAATAAAAACCAGGTTAAAACTCACTAAAAATGCTGCTAAACTTAGTAGAAATGAACTCAATACAGCTCACTAAAAATGCAGCTAAACTTGGTACAAATGAACTCAATACAGCTCACTAAAAATGCAGCTAAACTTGGTACAAATGAACTCAATACAACTCAGTGCTAGAGAGAAGCCATGACATGTTTCCCTAAGTGGTCCTCCTCCTCACGTGTTGAGAAACTTTTGTCCTCAACTGCACATGCATTACACTCGCACGCACACAAGCAAAAACTACAGTCGCACGTGTCCCCTTCACAAGCGGTAAAACTGGCACGCACACATAAACTCACACGAATATTGGGGACACACACACACGAACACAGACACACACACACACACACACACACACACACACACACACACACACACACACACACACACACACACACACACACACACACACACACACACACACACACACACACACACACACACACACACACACACACACACACACACACACACACACACACACACACACACACACACACACACACACACACACACACACACACACACACACACACACACACACACACACACACACAGGGGCACGCACTCAACCAATAAAACATGAACACTTACTCTGGGACGCAAAAAAGGTACACACACACACACACACAACTCACACACACACACACACACAACTCACACACACACACACACACAACTCACACACACACACACACACACACACACACAACTCTCTCTCACTCACACACACACACACACACACACACACACACACACACACACACACACACACACACACACACACACACACACACACAAACATAGCATCCAAGTTCATCCCTGCAACCCGCTCGCAGCCTCACGCTCATCTCTCTCGCCTTTCCATCCTCACGTTTCATGACCACCCAGCCTCCCTCCTCTTTCCCCCCCCCCCTCCTCTCTCCCTTCTTCGTTGCCCCTCCTCCCTCTCTTCAATACTCACAACATCCATCTTGTGTCTCTGTGTCTCTCTGTGTCTGTGTCTGTGTCTGTGTCTGTGTCTCTGTCTGTGTCTCTGTCTGTGTCTCTGTCTGTGTCTCTGTCTGTGTCTCTGTCTGTGTCTCTGTCTGTGTCTCTGTCTGTGTCTCTGTCTGTGTCTCTGTCTGTGTCTCTGTCTGTGTCTCTGTCTGTGTCTCTGTCTGTGTCTCTGTCTGTGTCTCTGTCTGTGTCTCTGTCTCTGTCTCTGTCTCTGTCTGTGTCTCTGTCTGTGTCTCTGTCTGTGTCTCTGTCTGTGTCTCTGTCTGTGTCTCTGTCTGTGTCTCTGTCTGTGTCTCTGTCTGTGTCTCTGTCTGTGTCTCTGTCTGTGTCTCTGTCTGTGTCTCTGTCTGTGTCTCTGTCTGTGTCTCTGTCTGTGTCTCTGTCTGTGTCTCTGTCTGTGTCTCTGTCTGTGTCTCTGTCTGTGTCTCTGTCTGTGTCTCTGTCTGTGTCTCTGTCTGTGTCTCTGTCTCTGTCTCTGTCTCTGTCTCTGTCTCTGTCTCTGTCTCTGTCTCTGTCTCTGTCTCTGTCTCTGTCTCTGTCTCTGTCTCTGTCTCTGTCTCTGTCTCTGTCTCTGTCTCTGTCTCTGTCTCTGTCTCTGTCTCTGTCTCTGTCTCTGTCTCTGTCTCTGTCTCTGTCTCTGTCTCTGTCTCTGTCTCTGTCTCTGTCTCTGTCTCTGTCTCTGTCTCTGTCTCTGTCTCTGTCTCTGTCTCTGTCTCTGTCTCTGTCTCTGTCTCTGTCTCTGTCTCTGTCTCTGTCTCTGTCTCTGTCTCTGTCTCTGTCTCTGTCTCTGTCTCTGTCTCTGTCTCTGTCTCTGTCTCTGTCTCTGTCTCTGTCTCTGTCTCTGTCTCTGTCTCTGTCTCTGTCTCTGTCTCTGTCTCTGTCTCTGTCTCTGTCTCTGTCTCTGTCTCTGTCTCTGTCTCTGTCTCTGTCTCTGTCTCTGTCTCTGTCTCTGTCTCTGTCTCTGTCTCTGTCTCTGTCTCTCTCTCTCTCTCTCTCTCTCTCTGTCTCTGTCTCTGTCTCTGTCTCTGTCTCTGTCTCTGTCTCTGTCTCTGTCTCTGTCTCTGTCTCTGTCTCTGTCTCTGTCTCTGTCTCTGTCTCTGTCTCTGTCTCTGTCTCTGTCTCTGTCTCTGTCTCTCTCTCTCTCTCTCTCTCTCTCTCTCTCTCTCTCTCTCTCTCTCTCTCTCTCTCTCTCTCTCTCTCTTACACTATTCCACTTCAATTTTATCTCCTTCACCATTAGGTCCCGCTGGTGGTATTGCAATGCTCCTGTCGTATGTGTGTGTGTGTGTGTGTGCGTTTTTTTTGTTTATGGTGTGTGAATCATGAAAAATATAGTTGAAAAGTGAAGGCAATCATGTTCACAATAAAGTATTATATAAGATCATATGGAGGCTTATGAGAGAGAGTGATGAAGAAAATGATGCTGGAGAAAGTGAGGAAGAAAATGAGGCTGGGAGAAATGAATGGGAAAATGATGCAGGGAGGAATGAGGAAGAAAATGAGGCAGGGAGAAAGTGAAGAAAATAATGAGGCTAAGAAAGTGAGGAAGCAAATGAGGCAAAGAGAGAGTGAAAAAGAATAGGAGAATAGGAGAGAGTGAGGAAGAAAATGAAACTAGGAGAAAGTGAGGAAGAAAATGAAACCAGGAGAGAGTGAGGAAGAAAATGAAACTAGGAGAGAGTGAGGAAGGAAATGGGGAAGAATATGAGGCAGGGTGAGAGTGAGAAAGAAAATGAGACTGGGTGAGAGTGAGAAAGAAAATGAGGCTGGGAGGGAGTGAGAAAGAAATATGAGACTGGTGAAGGAGAAGTGAGTAGTTGAGTCTAGGAGTTAATTAACCTTTTAGCAACAGCTGATGACTTTTTCTAATATAAACTTGAGTACTTTTCGTGTCTGGAGAGTAGTGGCGCCTCTGATGTTTATGGGAAGAGATTAATTAATGATCTCAGAAACACTGGATTACGTCCTTAATTAAACGGATTCATTATTAAACCTTCAGTAGTTCTATGTTACGTGAAACTTCCATAAGGCTGTTTGGTGGACTTAGAGGGAGTAATATAGTGATGAGTAATATAGTGATGAGAAATTTGGATGGACTGATTCCTCCAAGCTACTCCAGGCAACATAATACCAACTGTATATTTATTTGATCTGGTCTGTTTCCTGGTCCAGCTTGGAGGAATCAGTAGTTCTCCAATGTAGCAAAAGGATATCACTCTCCTTAACACACGATGAGGTGAAGGGGAAGTGAGGCAGGGGAACAAAGATTTGGTGTAATACAGGAAGGGTAGACCAGGGATAATGACAGAGGACGTCAAGGGGAAGGGGAAGGGGAAGGGGAAGAGGAAGGGGAAGGTGAAGGTGGAAGTGAGGTGCAAGTGTTCTGTACATACTGAAGAATGAGTAGAGGAGAAATGAAGGGAAGGGAAGGGTTAATGAGGTAGGGTGTACTGTACATACTGAAGCTATGAGTACAGAGTAGGAATGAAGGGAAGGTGGAGTGAGGTAAGGTGTACTGTACATACTGATGCTATGAGTACAGAGTAGGAATGATGGGTAGGGAAGGTGGAGTGAGGTGGGGTGTACTGTAGGCCACATACTGGAGCTATGAGTACAGAGGTAGGCATATTAATAACACAGTTTTCTGGGTCAGAACAAGGTCAGCTGATGTCAGAAGAAAAAGATATGTTCTTAGCAGTAATCAGCTTACCTTTATTCGTTCGTAATCAGAAGAGTTAGTTCAGAATGCTAGCAATCAAACATAACAATTTTATTATATTTTAAACTTGGTAGGCTTGTCACCTAACCAATACCTACCCATTAATTACCCACAAGTTCATTTAAAAGTTGAATCATTTTTAATAATATTAATGTGGTTCCAGTGATAATGAACTCTTGCACTTGTCAAACATATATTTCACAGGGTAAATAATATATTGTTAAGTTTGTAAACATCATACAAATTAATCATGATACAAGTCCACCGAGTTTAGTTAATTTTCGAGGTTATTTTGTGTGGGTGAAAAGTAACAGTTTGCTTGGTTTAGTTTAGTCCCTTCATGTGTAACCAACCTAACCTTCTCGAGGGAAGAGGAGAGGTAGTGTTAGGTAGGTGAAGATTGCCGCGTTAAAAGGAAGGAAGGAAGGGGATAAAGAAGAAGAATACGGGAATGAATAAAGAAAGGAAACAAAGAACAAAGTATGAGGAAAGCAATAAAGAAGCAAAAAAACCGGAGACGGAGAAAGTAAGGAAAATAGAAAAGAAAGAGGAAAAATATAAGCTGACGAGAGGGAAAGGTACGGAAAAAAATAACTGGGGAAGGGGAGGGAGGGAGGGAGGGAGGTAGGGAGGCAGAAAAACTAGGCAAGGGAAATAAGGGAGGAAAAATTATTGTGGACCTGGATGAGAAAACTCTGGGTTGGACCGGAGTAGGGAAGGTCTTAAGGGAATAGTATACTTTTAGGGGGTCACATTAGAACGTCTTGAGTCCTCCAAAGTATATCATGAAACAGGATCAGATGAACAAAAAATAATGGGGGCCTGTTGCTCGGAATAGTTTAGAGGAATCAGTTGCTCCACATTCATCAACACTGTACTACCACCGCCTTAAAGCAGAAGCAGTGAGAGAGTGAGAGTCCCAAGCAGCAGCAGCAGCAGGAGGAAGAGGAACATGACCTGCAGGAATTGATGGCCAGAGATGAATTATTCCCGGTAAAAAAAAAACACAGAAATAAAAATAAACTAAACTTGTGATAAGATTTAGAGATGAGCGTGACAGAGAGATGGGATTTTTGGGATTAGTTAGAAACAATTAGGATAAGGGATTAGTTAGGTAAAGGGATTAGGTTAGGGATTAGTTAGAAACAATTAGGTTAAGCTAATTTAAGGCAAGAATATATAATGAAATTTGAAAAGAATGGGACAGACGGAAGGAAAGTTTTATATGTAAGTAATGGAGTGTAAAACTTGTATACAGAGATGAGATAATGCGACGAGAGAGACAGCGTAATGTTTAGAGTAAAACAAAATATCCACCAACACTGAAGCAAGAGTGACCAAACATAAAAATCTAAAAGGCAAGGTTTAGAAGCAAAATTACATTAATCAACAGCGAAGCAAAACTAATAATAACACAAAACGAAGATAAGAGTGAAAAGTGAGTACACCAAAAATGGGGCATGAATGAAGTAAGACTGATGATACAAGAATGAATGAAGTAAGCAAGAACCAACCACGTTTACCCCAAGACTGAGACCTGATAG
>JAWQEG010003140.1:0-5000 GCA_033782935.1 Petrolisthes cinctipes
GTGTAGAAGGCTTTGTTACGTTGTTTGTTATATCTTGCCTTGTCCGTGTAGAAGGCTTTGTTACGTTGTTTGTTATATCTTGCCTTGTCCGTGTAGAAGGCTTTGTTACGTTGTTTGTTATATCTTGCATTGTCCGTGTAGAAGGCTTTGTTACGTTGTTTGTTATATCTTGCCTTGTCCGTGTAGAAGGCTTTGTTACGTTGTTTGTTATATCTTGCCTTGTCCGTGTAGAAGGCTTTGTTACGTTGTTTGTTATATCTTGCCTTGTCCGTGTAGAAGGCTTTGTTACGTTGTTTGTTATATCTTGCCTTGTCCGTGTAGAAGGCTTTGTTACGTTGTTTGTTATATCTTGCCTTGTCCGTGTAGAAGGCTTTGTTACGTTGTTTGTTATATCTTGCCTTGTCCGTGTAGAAGGCTTTGTTACGTTGTTTGTTATATCTTGCCTTGTCCGTGTAGAAGGCTTTGTTACGTTGTTTGTTATATCTTGCCTTGTCCGTGTAGAAGGCTTTGTTACGTTGTTTGTTATATCTTGCCTTGTCCGTGTAGAAGGCTTTGTTACGTTGTTTGTTATATCTTGCCTTGTCCGTGTAGAAGGCTTTGTTACGTTGTTTGTTATATCTTGCCTTGTCCGTGTAGAAGGCTTTGTTACGTTGTTTGTTATATCTTGCCTTGTCCGTGTAGAAGGCTTTGTTACGTTGTTTGTTATATCTTGCCTTGTCCGTGTAGAAGGCTTTGTTACGTTGTTTGTTATATCTTGCCTTGTCCGTGTAGAAGGCTTTGTTACGTTGTATCTTGCCTTGTCCGTGTAGAAGGCTTTGTTACGTTGTTTTGTTATATCTTGCCTTGTCCCGTGTAGAAGGCTTTGTTACGTTGTTTGTTATATCTTGCCTTGTCCGTGTAGAAGGCTTTGTTACGTGTTGTTCTGGTTATATCTTGCCTTGTCCGTGTAGAAGGCTTTGTTACGTTGTTTGTTATATCTTGCCTTGTCCGTGTAGAAGGCTTTGTTACGTTGTTTGTTATATCTTGCCTTGTCCGTGTAGAAGGCTTTGTTACGTTGTTTGTTATATCTTGCCTTGTCCGTGTAGAAGGCTTTGTTACGTTGTTTGTTATATCTTGCCTTGTCCGTGTAGAAGGCTTTGTTACGTTGTTTGTTATATCTTGCCTTGTCCGTGTAGAAGGCTTTGTTACGTTGTTTGTTATATCTTGCCTTGTCCGTGTAGAAGGCTTTGTTACGTTGTTTGTTATATCTTGCCTTGTCCGTGTAGAAGGCTTTGTTACGTTGTTTGTTATATCTTGCCTTGTCCGTGTAGAAGGCTTTGTTACGTTGTTTGTTATATCTTGCCTTGTCCGTGTAGAAGGCTTTGTTACGTTGTTTGTTATATCTTGCCTTGTCCGTGTAGAAGGCTTTGTTACGTTGTTTGTTATATCTTGCCTTGTCCGTGTAGAAGGCTTTGTTACGTTGTTTGTTATATCTTGCCTTGTCCGTGTAGAAGGCTTTGTTACGTTGTTTGTTATATCTTGCCTTGTCCGTGTAGAAGGCTTTGTTACGTTGTTTGTTATATCTTGCCTTGTCCGTGTAGAAGGCTTTGTTACGTTGTTTGTTATATCTTGCCTTGTCCGTGTAGAAGGCTTTGTTACGTTGTTTGTTATATCTTGCCTTGTCCGTGTAGAAGGCTTTGTTACGTTGTTTGTTATATCTTGCCTTGTCCGTGTAGAAGGCTTTGTTACGTTGTTTGTTATATCTTGCCTTGTCCGTGTAGAAGGCTTTGTTACGTTGTTTGTTATATCTTGCCTTGTCCGTGTAGAAGGCTTTGTTACGTTGTTTGTTATATCTTGCCTTGTCCGTGTAGAAGGCTTTGTTACGTTGTTTGTTATATCTTGCCTTGTCCGTGTAGAAGGCTTTGTTACGTTGTTTGTTATATCTTGCCTTGTCCGTGTAGAAGGCTTTGTTACGTTGTTTGTTATATCTTGCCTTGTCCGTGTAGAAGGCTTTGTTACGTTGTTTGTTATATCTTGCCTTGTCCGTGTAGAAGGCTTTGTTACGTTGTTTGTTATATCTTGCCTTGTCCGTGTAGAAGGCTTTGTTACGTTGTTTGTTATATCTTGCCTTGTCCGTGTAGAAGGCTTTGTTACGTTGTTTGTTATATCTTGCCTTGTCCGTGTAGAAGGCTTTGTTACGTTGTTTGTTATATCTTGCCTTGTCCGTGTAGAAGGCTTTGTTACGTTGTTTGTTATATCTTGCCTTGTCCGTGTAGAAGGCTTTGTTACGTTGTTTGTTATATCTTGCCTTGTCCGTGTAGAAGGCTTTGTTACGTTGTTTGTTATATCTTGCCTTGTCCGTGTAGAAGGCTTTGTTACGTTGTTTGTTATATCTTGCCTTGTCCGTGTAGAAGGCTTTGTTACGTTGTTTGTTATATCTTGCCTTGTCCGTGTAGAAGGCTTTGTTACGTTGTTTGTTATATCTTGCCTTGTCCGTGTAGAAGGCTTTGTTACGTTGTTTGTTATATCTTGCCTTGTCCGTGTAGAAGGCTTTGTTACGTTGTTTGTTATATCTTGCCTTGTCCGTGTAGAAGGCTTTGTTACGTTGTTTGTTATATCTTGCCTTGTCCGTGTAGAAGGCTTTGTTACGTTGTTTGTTATATCTTGCCTTGTCCGTGTAGAAGGCTTTGTTACGTTGTTTGTTATATCTTGCCTTGTCCGTGTAGAAGGCTTTGTTACGTTGTTTGTTATATCTTGCCTTGTCCGTGTAGAAGGCTTTGTTACGTTGTTTGTTATATCTTGCCTTGTCCGTGTAGAAGGCTTTGTTACGTTGTTTGTTATATCTTGCCTTGTCCGTGTAGAAGGCTTTGTTACGTTGTTTGTTATATCTTGCCTTGTCCGTGTAGAAGGCTTTGTTACGTTGTTTGTTATATCTTGCCTTGTCCGTGTAGAAGGCTTTGTTACGTTGTTTGTTATATCTTGCCTTGTCCGTGTAGAAGGCTTTGTTACGTTGTTTGTTATATCTTGCCTTGTCCGTGTAGAAGGCTTTGTTACGTTGTTTGTTATATCTTGCCTTGTCCGTGTAGAAGGCTTTGTTACGTTGTTTGTTATATCTTGCCTTGTCCGTGTAGAAGGCTTTGTTACGTTGTTTGTTATATCTTGCCTTGTCCGTGTAGAAGGCTTTGTTACGTTGTTTGTTATATCTTGCCTTGTCCGTGTAGAAGGCTTTGTTACGTTGTTTGTTATATCTTGCCTTGTCCGTGTAGAAGGCTTTGTTACGTTGTTTGTTATATCTTGCCTTGTCCGTGTAGAAGGCTTTGTTACGTTGTTTGTTATATCTTGCCTTGTCCGTGTAGAAGGCTTTGTTACGTTGTTTGTTATATCTTGCCTTGTCCGTGTAGAAGGCTTTGTTACGTTGTTTGTTATATCTTGCCTTGTCCGTGTAGAAGGCTTTGTTACGTTGTTTGTTATATCTTGCCTTGTCCGTGTAGAAGGCTTTGTTACGTTGTTTGTTATATCTTGCCTTGTCCGTGTAGAAGGCTTTGTTACGTTGTTTGTTATATCTTGCCTTGTCCGTGTAGAAGGCTTTGTTACGTTGTTTGTTATATCTTGCCTTGTCCGTGTAGAAGGCTTTGTTACGTTGTTTGTTATATCTTGCCTTGTCCGTGTAGAAGGCTTTGTTACGTTGTTTGTTATATCTTGCCTTGTCCGTGTAGAAGGCTTTGTTACGTTGTTTGTTATATCTTGCCTTGTCCGTGTAGAAGGCTTTGTTACGTTGTTTGTTATATCTTGCCTTGTCCGTGTAGAAGGCTTTGTTACGTTGTTTGTTATATCTTGCCTTGTCCGTGTAGAAGGCTTTGTTACGTTGTTTGTTATATCTTGCCTTGTCCGTGTAGAAGGCTTTGTTACGTTGTTTGTTATATCTTGCCTTGTCCGTGTAGAAGGCTTTGTTACGTTGTTTGTTATATCTTGCCTTGTCCGTGTAGAAGGCTTTGTTACGTTGTTTGTTATATCTTGCCTTGTCCGTGTAGAAGGCTTTGTTACGTTGTTTGTTATATCTTGCCTTGTCCGTGTAGAAGGCTTTGTTACGTTGTTTGTTATATCTTGCCTTGTCCGTGTAGAAGGCTTTGTTACGTTGTTTGTTATATCTTGCCTTGTCCGTGTAGAAGGCTTTGTTACGTTGTTTGTTATATCTTGCCTTGTCCGTGTAGAAGGCTTTGTTACGTTGTTTGTTATATCTTGCCTTGTCCGTGTAGAAGGCTTTGTTACGTTGTTTGTTATATCTTGCCTTGTCCGTGTAGAAGGCTTTGTTACGTTGTTTGTTATATCTTGCCTTGTCCGTGTAGAAGGCTTTGTTACGTTGTTTGTTATATCTTGCCTTGTCCGTGTAGAAGGCTTTGTTACGTTGTTTGTTATATCTTGCCTTGTCCGTGTAGAAGGCTTTGTTACGTTGTTTGTTATATCTTGCCTTGTCCGTGTAGAAGGCTTTGTTACGTTGTTTGTTATATCTTGCCTTGTCCGTGTAGAAGGCTTTGTTACGTTGTTTGTTATATCTTGCCTTGTCCGTGTAGAAGGCTTTGTTACGTTGTTTGTTATATCTTGCCTTGTCCGTGTAGAAGGCTTTGTTACGTTGTTTGTTATATCTTGCCTTGTCCGTGTAGAAGGCTTTGTTACGTTGTTTGTTATATCTTGCCTTGTCCGTGTAGAAGGCTTTGTTACGTTGTTTGTTATATCTTGCCTTGTCCGTGTAGAAGGCTTTGTTACGTTGTTTGTTATATCTTGCCTTGTCCGTGTAGAAGGCTTTGTTACGTTGTTTGTTATATCTTGCCTTGTCCGTGTAGAAGGCTTTGTTACGTTGTTTGTTATATCTTGCCTTGTCCGTGTAGAAGGCTTTGTTACGTTGTTTGTTATATCTTGCCTTGTCCGTGTAGAAGGCTTTGTTACGTTGTTTGTTATATCTTGCCTTGTCCGTGTAGAAGGCTTTGTTACGTTGTTTGTTATATCTTGCCTTGTCCGTGTAG
>JAWQEG010003140.1:10000-32500 GCA_033782935.1 Petrolisthes cinctipes
CGCTGTCTGGCCGAACAGCCACGGCAATAATATAGTTCTCTCGCACACTTTGACTATTTTCTGTAATATTCTCGCAAACTTTGACTATTTTCTGTAATATTCTCGCAAACTTTGATTATTTTCTGTAATATTCTCGCACACTTTGACTATTTTCTGTAATATTCTCGCACACTTGGACTATTTTCTGTAATATTCTCGCAAACTTTGACTATCCAACGAAAGTTTGCTGGATATTTTGAAAGGCTTAGCACATAAATAATGTCATTGTTATCGTATAATTCGTTAATATCATCTAAAAGGAATTATTTTAGTTGAAATTAAGTAGTAAAATTTGAACAGCATAAATTTGATTAAAAGGTATTATTATTTTTGGGCGGGATGGACAGCCGCTGGCAACACTGCACGCTTTGTTTTTATGTGGAAAGCCCGCCTTTTTCCCCTCGCTTGTGGTATGACTACAGTTGGGTTTTGGTGTGACTTTTCCCCTCACATTTATTAGTGTATTCAACACCAGACCCTCACCAGTAAGTAAGATGATAACTGATTTGGGTAAATATTGAATGAATTACCGTTATTGCGTACGGTTTTTCTACCTTCATTACCCACTTATTTAGACCATTCTAAGACTATTTTCTTCTATGGCATTTTCTCCGCAAATGCCCCATTTCCAAGATAGGGCATATTCAAATGGGGCATTTTGAAATTAGCCTGACCTTACCTGACCTGACCTAACCTAACTTAGACCGCATCAGACTACCGGGACCTAACCTGGGCAAACTACCGGAACCTAACCTGGGCAAACTACCGGGAAATAATCGTGATAAAATACAATAAATGACTGGGGCAAAATACTGGGACCCAACCGGATCTGGCAACACTGCTGCAAAACGGTAATTCTTTCAATAAATACCCTGATTTGTTTGTGATTGTTTTATAACTAGCACAACACCATAATTAATATGAAAACACCATAATTTTAAACTTAACATCCCAGGAGCCCAAGGCAGAATGGATACTAAATATGTCTGCCCTCAATGCTCTCATATTTCAAAATCAAAGAAGGCTTATTTTAATCCTGCCATGTTACATTGAAGTGAATATAGGGTATGTTTCAAATGTCCAATTAAAAAATGTTTAATAAAATGTTACTCCTACAATGGGCTAGTAACAAACATGAACAGAAACCATCAGTTTCAAAGTCATAATGTTCGTCAAGTGCAGGTGGAACATAAGTAAATTAAATGTGATATCAAATTATGTGAGCAGATTTGTAAAACTTCCCAAGAGTTACTGAAACATCTAAGACAACACATTGTAGAAGGAACAACAATAAAATGTACCTTTGAGCAATGTTCTAAGTCATTTAAAGTTAAATCTTTATTTACTTCTCACATAACTAGATATTACAGGCATCATTACTTAGACAACAGTACCAGTACTGGTGGTATCAGCAGTACTAGTGCTGGTACCAGTACCAGTAGTGCTGGTACCAGTACCAGTGCTGGTACCAGTACCAGTAGTGCTGGTACCAGTACCAGTAGTGCTGGTACCAGTACCAGTAGTGCTGGTACCAGTACCAGTGCTGGTACCAGTACCAGTAGTGCTGGTACCAGTACCAGTAGTGCTGGTACCAGTACCAGTACCAGTACCAGTACTGAAATAGCTGGATTTAATTTTGAAACAGATATGGTAATAGTAAGTAATTTACTAGGACCTGGTTGTGAAGTACAGGAGATTTCTGATGAAGAAAAAGGTTTATTTCAGATAAATTTAGCATTACTGTATCTTAAACTCCAATCTAAGCATTTGTTACCATCTACAGTCATCCAAAACATTGTAGAAGAATTTCAAAACATCCACTCTTTTGTAGTGTCATGTTCAATGAGAAAACTTAAAAGTTCCTTAATGGACATGAATATTGAAAATGAAACAATTAAAGAAGTTGTTAACTGTTTACAAAACTGAGATATACTTGTAGAGTACAACAATGGACCATTTAGATCCAAATTTTGTTGTAATCAATATTACAAGAAGTATTTCAGACATGTTCAGTCCCAGTCAGTTATCTTAGGGAAGAACAACAAAAACCAAGAATGTAGTTTTCAATATATTCCAATAAAAGAGACTTTTGCATCTCTTCTCAATGATGATTCAGTTTGGAAAGAGTATAAGGTAACCAATACAGTTTGGAAAGAGTATAAGGTAACCAATACTAGTACTGGTGCTGGAGTGCATACCAGTACCTTTTACGACATCACAGATGGAACAGTATTTAAAAACAATGTATTTTGTAATGCCTTGAGAGTCATTTTATACCAGGATGCCTTTGAATTATGTAATCCCCTTGGATCCAACAAAACAAAGTACAAAGTTGTAGGTGTATACATGACCCTTGCAAACTTTAGGCCCCATCAACAACACTTTATTAGTCATGCTGTGCAAAGAAGTTGATATAAAATGGTTTGGGTATGAGAAAGTTTATGGAAAGTTAGTTGAAGACCTGAAAGACCTGGAAGAATATGACATCTTGGTACTATAAAATGGTTTGGGTATGAGAAAGTTTATGGAAAGTTAGTTGAAGACCTGAAAGACCTGGAAGAATATGACATCTTGGTACTATAAAATGGTTTGGGTATGAGAAAGTTTATGGAAAGTTAGTTGAAGACCTGAAAGACCTGGAAGAATATAGCATCTTGGTACAGAATCAAAATGTAAACGGCTCAGTCTGTTTTATTACAGGAGACAACTTAGGCTCACATGGTTGGTATAGGTCGCTTTATAGAAAACTTTACTGGTGAATATTTTGGCCGGTACTGTAAAATTACATCAAAGAGTTTTAATACTGATCCGTTGAAAGTGAGTTCAAAAAGAAATCCCCAAAATTATAGTGAAGCCATTGATTGCAGTGCTTTTAAATGATAACTCCTTAAATAATGTAAGTGGGATCAAATTTGACTCTGTATTTAATTCACTCAAATATTTCCATGTTGCTCTCCATGTTGGAAGGAGGAGAGAGAGAAGGAAGAAGGAATGAGAGAGAGAGAGGGGAAAGGGAGGGAGAGAGAATGAAGAAGGAATGAGAGAGAGAGAGAGAGAAGGAAGGAGGGAGGAGAGAGAGAGAGAGAAGAAAGGAAGGAGGAGAGGAAAGGGAGGGAGAGAGATTGAGAGAGAGAGGAAAGGGAGGGAGGGAGAGAGAAGGAAGAAGGAATGAGAGAGAGAGGAAAGGGAGGGAGAGAGAGAGGAAAGGGAGGAGAGGAAGGATATTTTTGAGGGCATTGGAATGTATGATGTTGCATTGATTTTTAAACATTTAATTAATATCAAGCATTGGTTTAGTTATGAAGATCTTAACATTTCCTTATATTGGAACAGATGCTAGCTCCAAACCCTGTCACTTTAGTATAAATGGGGAAACACTGGGGGGGCCAAGCTATACAGAACTAGAACTTCATCCAACTGGTACCTATTTTAATTCATGATAAAGTAAAAGATGAACAGGATTCATATTGACAAATGTTTATGTTACTTGGAGATATTATTGAATTGGTATGTGCCCCTAAAGTTCAAGAGTTCAGATATAACATATTTATCTGTATTAATTAATTGATGAATATTTGCATGATCGGCAAATTAACTTTCCAAATGTAAAGTTTAAACCTAAGCATCATTTTTTGAAGCATTATCCTAGACTAATTTTAGCATATGGCCTTTTAATTCGTGTGTGGACTTTACGTTTTGAGAGCAAACATTCTTACTTTAAACATTCTCAGAATTTTATAAATGTCTGCAAAACACTCGCTGAAGTACAGTTGAGCAAGTAGAAAGTGCAAGAAAAATCTGGCTGTATATATCAACATCTTCAACACCACTCAAAATTCAGCCAATCACGTTCCACCTTACATTTGTTTTGGGTTCCCAGTAATTAATTCATAAAGATACAAGGGTTTACTACAAAAGAACTGCCAGATGTTGCCTTATGCAGCTAGACTTTTGTTGCACTTTCTACTTGCTCAACTGTACATCAACTTATACAAGCATATAAACAAACAGTGTCATTTTTGCAGGATGACATCATTGTCAAGAAAAGTATACCAGTTGTATGGAGTACTTATTGTCAGAGTATCCAGTCTGTCATTCAGTTAATGTAGGTACCTATGGATTCAGAAGTTACTATGGAATTGACCTATAAGGGTATACTTTATACTAAAGGAAACTTCTTGATGTTAGGGAGAACTGAGCATGGCCTCTCACTTGGAGAAATTAAGTTTGTACTTCATACAAAACTTAACAAGGTTTACTTCATAGTTCTGGTTCACACAGCCACACTGTCAGAAAAATTACATGTCTACTTAATTCCTCTGTTGTCTATGTCAGTCACATCTATTTACAGATGTGTAGAAGTATCTACATTAATTGAATACTATCACTTAAATGCCTACAAGCGAGGGGAATTTATAATGATTGCTTTGAAGCACTCTGTGTCCTAAAGGTTAGGTGTTTCTTGAACTACTACTGTAATAGAGTACGGTACTGTTGTTACTAGTATTTATTAACATGGAAAAGATATGACTAGTCCTAGGTAGTTAATTCTTCTGTACATACATAATCATAATTGTACTGTAGTTGTACATGAGTATCCATTCCAATGTTCAAATGTTGTTTTTATATTTGAAATGACCCTCACCCTCACTCCTCCTGACCCAGAAGTTTCATTCCTTTGCACTAAGTTTTCACCCTTGCATATGCTGCCACATGTCCATACTTAGTTACTCCACATTGAGCATCACTGTTCCCAGTATAGGCACCCCTTGCATGATTTGAAAGACCTTGGTACCCCTCTCCCCTAACATTAAAGCGGCTATCACACGGGCACTTTTTCCGACGACATCGTGTCGTACGACACGATTTTCAACGACATGTCGTGGGAAATGGGAGATTTCGGACGACGAGGTGTTGACGGAAATTATCGAAAACTGTCGGCGATTTCCTGCGACAGGGAGAAAGTCGTTGAAAGTCTATAGTGAATAATATTGTATGGAATATATTATTATAGCATATTATGATTTAAGTAGTGTTAGGTATTATTATTTAAATATAGAAATTGTATTCCTAGATCTTATATATTATATACACCGAATTTAACTGTTAAATATGAGCATGGAATATTTATTTGATTTCGGGGTTTGTTTACATTTCTGCTTTCGCCTGCCGCCTGGTCCAAACCTCTTTCTTCTTCTTCCAAAGCAATTGCACATGCTCCAACAGCTAAAATGGTTAGGTTAGGTTCGGTTAATGACGTCCATCCTTGGTAATGTGGCTTTTGTAACAGAGTGTTTGGGTTGTCCCGCCGCCCGTGTGGTGTCGTCGGTCGTCGTTGTTGTCTGAATGAGAATTTGCCGTGTGCTATTGTTTCCCGCGACATGTCATCGAAAATGATGTCGTACGACACGATGTCGCAGGAAAAGAGCGACCGTGTGATAGCCTCTTAAGTATGTACTGTACAGTATACCATTCCTGTACTACAATTTATAGTGACTATAGTCTTTGTTAGGTAACAGTGGTAAAAGTAGTTACAGTTAGCAATAGACAACATACAGTACTATATGCTTAAATAATAAATATAGCTATACAGAATTTTACTTTATAAAATAGGAACTCTCCTCGGTTGTTACTTTTATAAGCTAATTTTGTAGTGGAGCTTTTGGATATAATAGAAAATGTCCTTTATCTGCCCTGAGTTTTATGCTGTTCCAATAATATTTGTTTTACTAATACAGTATGTATCATTCTACCTATCTATTATAGGCTATATACTTTATCTATCTTTATTATCATAATTATTACCAATAAAACATTACTGCTACTACCACAGTGTACAGTATCAATGTTAGTACAGTATAACTCTTGACTACAAATTATGTACATGGATAATACTTTCTTGTAGTACATAATAAGTTTTCTGACACTTGGTTTTATGAACATCTCACTTGTTTCAGTTGTTGTTGTTGTTGTTGAAGTTCCTCAAGCTGTCTGGCCGAGCAGCCCCGAGCTCCTGAGGAAGGTCATGGCCTGAACCGGGCTTTCCCACAGTGCCCTCAGAGAGTGTATGTTGTGTTGTTGGCGAGTGTGGTTGTGTGTATGTTGTGTTGTTGGTGAGTGTGGTTGTGTGCGTTGCAGTTTTCAATGATGTGTTTAATAGAATGGGGTGGTGTGTTGTGTTGTTGGTGAGTGTGGTTGTGTGCGTTGCAGTTTTCAATGATGTGTTTAATAGAATGGGGTGCTGTGTTGTGTTGTTGGTGAGTGTGGTTGTGTGCGTTGCAGTCTTCAATAATGTGTTTAATAGAATGGGGTGCTGTGTTACATCCTGGACAGGTTTCCACAATGGTTCCATTTCAGTGGTTATATTCTCTTCACTAACTCTTTGTTTGTACTGTTCAGTATTTCTTCAGCTTCATACAAGTTACTTGAGAATTATGGTGATGTTAACAAATGCCTAAGTATACTTTTAACTCTGTCAGAATGCAAAATAAAAATGTAATAGAATTTCATGATAAATTTCCTATCTAACCAGATATTGGCACTAATTTTTCATTAAAATTCGAGAAATGGAGGAGCTGCAAAAGAGCCTTGAGGAGGTCCTACCAGATCTTGGACAAGACCTTCTAATAGTGGTGGTAGAACATCTTAAGAATGAAATAGGTGTAAATTCACCAGAAGATTTCAAGTATATACAAGAATCTGACTTGCCCATGCTCAAACCAATACAAAGAAGAAGACTTCTAGATATCCTGAAGAAAGGTAGATTTATTTAAAGTACAGTATAACAATATATGAACATTGAGTACTAATTTGTAATTATCTAATGTACAGTAATGTACCCCTAGCAGCACATCCTACCCAGATAATGTTTATGATCTCTGCAACAGGAATCAAATTAGCCTTACTCCAAATACCTTTTAACCCCCTCTCCCAACACACACATATATCATTGATTGATATATATTAGGCGCCGCAATACACATATATGATGGCAACAGTGAAAATTAAATATACCTTTAATTTTTGCCCATCAGCTTTGTGACAAAGGAAGAAGGATGCTGTCATTAATAATTTCTCTGCTGCACACAACATTACTGTAGATATTTCACACACTGTTACAACATAATATTTCTCTTCTTTTTTTCAGAAACTAGTGATTGCAAGACGGCTGATACTACCAATAAAGGTGAAGTACAAACGGCTCAAACATCTTCATGATAATGTGATAAATTCAAATGTCAATCCTACTTGGGTTGAAGACTATGAAATCCCCTGGAACAAACTGATGGACACTCTAAAGAAAGGCTTATGTCCAAAACCATCATCAAGAAGAGAAAGGATTCGAATCATATGCTCCGACATAACATCCATTACTCAAAAACCTGGTAAAAAAACTCTTTCCAATATATCTCAACGGAGTGTCCAAGCCCATCCAAATAGTTTTCGGGACATGATAGAAGGAACAAAAGTAGGTACCGGTTATGATAGCCTCCTGAAACAGTTCTTAACACGGTTTGAAAACATGAACAAAAACTCAAATGGATCACTGCTGAAATTTAAAGGTGGTGGCAATTCAAGTGATTTTGAAGTAACAAAGAAATGAAAAGCCCAGGATACATATGGGTGTACAAATTACATATCTGAAAACTACCCTGATGGGGAAAGTGAAGCAACACTCATTGAAAAAAAAATAGTCGTAAAGGAACAACACAAACAAAATGTGTCCGATAAATGTGGAGCAGTTGTTGGAAACCACGTACTGTACATGGTACAACGGAAGGACATAATAACAAATGAATTAATTATGAAAGATTTACTGAATGAGTGGCCTTTCATGTTTGAACCAAATGGCGGCATGTTCACCCATTTTAAACTTCTAACTGGAATTGAAGTTAAGCAAAAAATAGAAAATACCTTGATTGAAAATGCAGAGCATATTCTGCAGTGGATGAGTGAACATCAAAATAAGAAAATCAGAAAAATTGATGAAGGACTTCTCGAGGCAAAAGCTGTGTTGAAAAACAGGACACCAGAATTACCTGCAATAATCTCTAGTGTCATCACACATTTCAAAGACAACGAAGCATCTGTGTTTGAAGTAGTTGAGGTATGTATGGATACATAGTTATTTGTAACAATTTCAGATGTTTAGCATACATTTCAAAGACAACGAAGCATCTGTGTTTGAAGTAGTTGAGGTATGTATGGATACATAGTTATTTGTAACAATTTCAGATGTTTAGCATACATTTCAAAGACAACGAAGCATCTGTGTTTGAAGTAGTTGAGGTATGTATGGATACATAGTTATTTGTAACAATTTCAGATGTTTAGCATACATTTCAAAGACAACGAAGCATCTGTGTTTGAAGTAGTTGAGGTATGTATGGATACATAGTTATTTGTAACAATTTCAGATGTTTAGCATACATTTCAAAGACAACGAAGCATCTGTGTTTCAAGTATTGTAACCCTTCTAATTACAGTTGTTGTTGTTGTTGAAGTTCCTCAAGCTGTCTGGCCGAGCAGCCCCAAGCTCCTGAGGAAGGTCATGGCCTGAACCGGGCTTTCCCACAGTGCCCTCAGAGAGTGTATGTTGTGGTGTTGGCGAGTGTGTTTGTGTGCGTTGCAGTCTTCAATGATGTGTTTAATAGAATGGGGTGCTGTGTTACATCCTGGACAGGTATCCACAATGGCTCCATCCAGCCTCTTCTGATAAGTCAGAAGGGCCGGGTGATGGCCACACCGCAGCCTGGCCAGGTGGACTCTGTCCTCACGGGGAAGGGAGGATTACAGTATTATAGGATGAATGTTGTCCTGTTCTTCTTTGTCTGTGGCTGTATATGTACCTGTCAGTTGTCTGGTATTGGTTTAATATTACATGTAATTTATAAATACTGCACTAAGTCGCATTTTCAACACATACATTGTTTTGATTATGGTTTTATATGTTGTACAAAACTACATATGTGCAGACACATACACACACACACACACACAAAATTATACACACACACAATTATACACACACACAATTATACACACACACACACAAAATTATACACACACACAATTATACACACACACAATTATACACACACACACACAAAATTATACACACACACAATTATACACACACACAATTATACACACACACACACAAAATTATACACACACACAATTATACACACACACAATTATACACACACACAATTATACACACACACACACAAAATTATACACACACACAATTATACACACACACAATTATACACACACACAATTATACACACACACACACAAAATTATACACACACACACAATTATACACACACACAATTATACACACACACAATTATACACACACACACACAAAATTATACACACACACAATTATACACACACACCTCGGTCAGATTCTGATTTGGAAAGGCAACTTGTAAATACTCCATGTTTGATTACTATTGTGAAGGGTTGTACATTTTGTTGTTGGTGTGTATTGTGAAGGGTTGTACATTTGTTGTTGGTGTGTATTGTGAAGGGTTGTACATTTTATTGTTGGTGTGTATTGTGAAGGGTTGTACATTTTGTTGTTGGTGTGTATTGTGAAGGGTTGTACATTTTGTTGTTGGTGTGTATTGTGAAGGGTTGTACATTTATTGTTGGTGTGTATTGTGAAGGGTTGTACATTTTATTGTTGGTGTGTATTGTGAAGGGTTGTACATTTATTGTTGGTGTGTATTGTGAAGGGTTGTACATTTTATTGTTGGTGTGTATTGTGAAGGGTTGTACATTTGTTGTTGGTGTGTATTGTGAAGGGTTGTACATTTATTGTTGGTGTGTATTGTGAAGGGTTGTACATTTTGTTGTTGGTGTGTATTGTGAAGGGTTGTACATTTTGTTGTTGGTGTGTATTGTGAAGGGTTGTACATTTATTGTTGGTGTGTATTGTGAAGGGTTGTACATTTATTGTTGGTGTGTATTGTGAAGGGTTGTACATTTATTGTTGGTGTGTATGTGAAGGGTTGTACATTTATTGTTGGTGTGTATTGTGAAGGGTTGTACATTTATTGTTGGTGTGTATTGTGAAGGGTTGTACATTTTGTTGTTGGTGTGTATTGTGAAGGGTTGTACATTTTATTGTTCATTGCTATGGAACACCGGTATCAATGTAGGAGGATGTATTACAAGTGAGGGCTTCAATATTATCATGTATTTTGAGTGTATTTTGCACCACAAAAAATTGGTAAGATAGCCAGAAATACATAGGTGAATAATAATATGATAAAGACATCCATGATACTTATATGTTAACACAAGTAACCCAAGCATGAGTAAAACTATCTAGTATTAAGGGGGGTGCGGGGGGGGGGGGGTCAGGCTTGGCGGGGGGGGGGTTTAGGGGGGTGCAAGAGTAGTGGGAGAGGCTTGGTGGGGGTGGGGGGTTTTAGGGGGGTGCGGGAGTATGGGGACAGGCTTGAGGGGGGTTTAGGGGGGTGCGGGAATAGTGGGACAGGCTTAGGGTGGGGGTTTAGGGGGGTGGGTGGGTTTAAGGGGGTGCGGGAATATGGGGAGAGGCTTTCTACCCCCCTACTCCCGCACCCCCTAAACCCCCCCCCCCCCCCCCCCCCAAGCCTGTCACATTATTCCCGGACCCCCCTAAACCCCCCCACCCCCCTTAAGTAGACTAATATGGTAATGTGTGTCTCTGGACTGAAGGGGTTCATTGAGATATATTCCAAGTGTTTGATACCACCTTTAGTAAATTGCTCTAATTCTAAATTTTAATTTGAGGTACTTCATTGGTGATGGCAGACAGATTTATGCTTTCCATTGATGGAGTCATTATAAACAACAACAACATTATCAACTTCAGAGTTGCATTGGCAATGTTGTTTTCATCCTATTAACATTTTCAACATTCAACATGCTGAAGCCACACTGGAGTTCATTCAGAGGTACGTGTTTATTGCCAATGTTGAGTTTTAACTTTGTTGTTTCATACTGGTAATATCATATATCATCAATAGTGGTTTATAATTTATTTTCCTTGTAGAAGTGGTAGTCCTTGGAATCTGAGGTCAATTTTGATCATTAATTCCAGGTAGTCTAATTGACTACTACTCCTCAACTTCCAACATCCTTCCTCTCAAATCTCTGACAACTAAAAGTATTGTTTCATTCTTATGTTTTTATTACAGGTGCATGGTTGGCATCAACCCAGACCGTGGCCACAAAGCAGAAAAAAAGAAAAACCACACGCACCATACACCTGTGCATTGAAAAGTTCTTGCATTGACCAATACATTAACAGACCATTAACAATTTGAAGCACCCTCACCCAGACCGTGGCCACAAAGCAGAAAAAAAGAAAAACCGTACGCACCATACACCTGTGCATTGAAAAGTTCTTGCATTGACCAATACATTAACAGACCATTAGCAATTTGAAGCACCCTCACTGGTACCAACAGCTGCAGTATATGGGAATTACCCTCACTTCCCTCGTTCTGTGGCTGGGTGCCAGTTGGAAAGTCGTGACGTGTGTGTGTGTGTGTGAGTAGCAATTGACCTGCATGGGCCACGGTAACAGGCTTGATACAGCATATGTCCAGTGTCGGAACATACAAAACATTCAATGGAGAACTTAGTAGCCTTGTCTTAGGTAATTAATAGTACAAGCAGGCTGTACACTACAATATATACGTATAGATTTCCTGAGTATAGTAATTAATAGTACAAGCAGGCTGTACACTACAATATATACGTATAGATTTCCTGAGTATAGTAATTAATAGTACAAGCAGGCTGTACACTACAATATATACGTATAGATTTCCTGAGTATAGTAATTAATAGTACAAGCAGGCTGTACACTACAATATATACGTATAGATTTCCTGAGTATAGTAATTAATAGTACAAGCAGGCTGTACACTACAATATATACGTATAGATTTCCTGAGTATAGTAATTAATAGTACAAGCAGGCTGTACACTACAATATATACGTATAGATTTCCTGAGTATAGTAATTAATAGTACAAGCAGGCTGTACACTACAATATATACGTATAGATTTCCTGAGTATAGTAATTAATAGTACAAGCAGGCTGTACACTACAATATATACGTATAGATTTCCTGAGTATAGTAATTAATAGTACAAGCAGGCTGTACACTACAATATATACGTATAGATTTCCTGAGTATAGTAATTAATAGTACAAGCAGGCTGTACACTACAATATATACGTATAGATTTCCTGAGTATAGTAATTAATAGTACAAGCAGGCTGTACACTACAATATATACGTATAGATTTCCTGAGTATAGTAATTAATAGTACAAGCAGGCTGTACACTACAATATATACGTATAGATTTCCTGAGTATAGTAATTAATAGTACAAGCAGGCTGTACACTACAATATATACGTATAGATTTCCTGAGTATAGTAATTAATAGTACAAGCAGGCTGTACACTACAATATATACGTATAGATTTCCTGAGTATAGTAATTAATAGTACAAGCAGGCTGTACACTACAATATATACGTATAGATTTCCTGAGTATAGTAATTAATAGTACAAGCAGGCTGTACACTACAATATATACGTATAGATTTCCTGAGTATAGTAATTAATAGTACAAGCAGGCTGTACACTACAATATATACGTATAGATTTCCTGAGTATAGTAATTAATAGTACAAGCAGGCTGTACACTACAATATATACGTATAGATTTCCTGAGTATAGTAATTAATAGTACAAGCAGGCTGTACACTACAATATATACGTATAGATTTCCTGAGTATAGTAATTAATAGTACAAGCAGGCTGTACACTACAATATATACGTATAGATTTCCTGAGTATAGTAATTAATAGTACAAGCAGGCTGTACACTACAATATATACGTATAGATTTCCTGAGTATAGTAATTAATAGTACAAGCAGGCTGTACACTACAATATATACGTATAGATTTCCTGAGTATAGTAATTAATAGTACAAGCAGGCTGTACACTACAATATATACGTATAGATTTCCTGAGTATAGTAATTAATAGTACAAGCAGGCTGTACACTACAATATATACGTATAGATTTCCTGAGTATAGTAATTAATAGTACAAGCAGGCTGTACACTACAATATATACGTATAGATTTCCTGAGTATAGTAATTAATAGTACAAGCAGGCTGTACACTACAATATATACGTATAGATTTCCTGAGTATAGTAATTAATAGTACAAGCAGGCTGTACACTACAATATATACGTATAGATTTCCTGAGTATAGTAATTAATAGTACAAGCAGGCTGTACACTACAATATATACGTATAGATTTCCTGAGTATAGTAATTAATAGTACAAGCAGGCTGTACACTACAATATATACGTATAGATTTCCTGAGTATAGTAATTAATAGTACAAGCAGGCTGTACACTACAATATATACGTATAGATTTCCTGAGTATAGTAATTAATAGTACAAGCAGGCTGTACACTACAATATATACGTATAGATTTCCTGAGTATAGTAATTAATAGTACAAGCAGGCTGTACACTACAATATATACGTATAGATTTCCTGAGTATAGTAATTAATAGTACAAGCAGGCTGTACACTACAATATATACGTATAGATTTCCTGAGTATAGTAATTAATAGTACAAGCAGGCTGTACACTACAATATATACGTATAGATTTCCTGAGTATAGTAATTAATAGTACAAGCAGGCTGTACACTACAATATATACGTATAGATTTCCTGAGTATAGTAATTAATAGTACAAGCAGGCTGTACACTACAATATATACGTATAGATTTCCTGAGTATAGTAATTAATAGTACAAGCAGGCTGTACACTACAATATATACGTATAGATTTCCTGAGTATAGTAATTAATAGTACAAGCAGGCTGTACACTACAATATATACGTATAGATTTCCTGAGTATAGTAATTAATAGTACAAGCAGGCTGTACACTACAATATATACGTATAGATTTCCTGAGTATAGTAATTAATAGTACAAGCAGGCTGTACACTACAATATATACGTATAGATTTCCTGAGTATAGTAATTAATAGTACAAGCAGGCTGTACACTACAATATATACGTATAGATTTCCTGAGTATAGTAATTAATAGTACAAGCAGGCTGTACACTACAATATATACGTATAGATTTCCTGAGTATAGTAATTAATAGTACAAGCAGGCTGTACACTACAATATATACGTATAGATTTCCTGAGTATAGTAATTAATAGTACAAGCAGGCTGTACACTACAATATATACGTATAGATTTCCTGAGTATAGTAATTAATAGTACAAGCAGGCTGTACACTACAATATATACGTATAGATTTCCTGAGTATAGTAATTAATAGTACAAGCAGGCTGTACACTACAATATATACGTATAGATTTCCTGAGTATAGTAATTAATAGTACAAGCAGGCTGTACACTACAATATATACGTATAGATTTCCTGAGTATAGTAATTAATAGTACAAGCAGGCTGTACACTACAATATATACGTATAGATTTCCTGAGTATAGTAATTAATAGTACAAGCAGGCTGTACACTACAATATATACGTATAGATTTCCTGAGTATAGTAATTAATAGTACAAGCAGGCTGTACACTACAATATATACGTATAGATTTCCTGAGTATAGTAATTAATAGTACAAGCAGGCTGTACACTACAATATATACGTATAGATTTCCTGAGTATAGTAATTAATAGTACAAGCAGGCTGTACACTACAATATATACGTATAGATTTCCTGAGTATAGTAATTAATAGTACAAGCAGGCTGTACACTACAATATATACGTATAGATTTCCTGAGTATAGTAATTAATAGTACAAGCAGGCTGTACACTACAATATATACGTATAGATTTCCTGAGTATAGTAATTAATAGTACAAGCAGGCTGTACACTACAATATATACGTATAGATTTCCTGAGTATAGTAATTAATAGTACAAGCAGGCTGTACACTACAATATATACGTATAGATTTCCTGAGTATAGTAATTAATAGTACAAGCAGGCTGTACACTACAATATATACGTATAGATTTCCTGAGTATAGTAATTAATAGTACAAGCAGGCTGTACACTACAATATATACGTATAGATTTCCTGAGTATAGTAATTAATAGTACAAGCAGGCTGTACACTACAATATATACGTATAGATTTCCTGAGTATAGTAATTAATAGTACAAGCAGGCTGTACACTACAATATATACGTATAGATTTCCTGAGTATAGTAATTAATAGTACAAGCAGGCTGTACACTACAATATATACGTATAGATTTCCTGAGTATAGTAATTAATAGTACAAGCAGGCTGTACACTACAATATATACGTATAGATTTCCTGAGTATAGTAATTAATAGTACAAGCAGGCTGTACACTACAATATATACGTATAGATTTCCTGAGTATAGTAATTAATAGTACAAGCAGGCTGTACACTACAATATATACGTATAGATTTCCTGAGTATAGTAATTAATAGTACAAGCAGGCTGTACACTACAATATATACGTATAGATTTCCTGAGTATAGTAATTAATAGTACAAGCAGGCTGTACACTACAATATATACGTATAGATTTCCTGAGTATAGTAATTAATAGTACAAGCAGGCTGTACACTACAATATATACGTATAGATTTCCTGAGTATAGTAATTAATAGTACAAGCAGGCTGTACACTACAATATATACGTATAGATTTCCTGAGTATAGTAATTAATAGTACAAGCAGGCTGTACACTACAATATATACGTATAGATTTCCTGAGTATAGTAATTAATAGTACAAGCAGGCTGTACACTACAATATATACGTATAGATTTCCTGAGTATAGTAATTAATAGTACAAGCAGGCTGTACACTACAATATATACGTATAGATTTCCTGAGTATAGTAATTAATAGTACAAGCAGGCTGTACACTACAATATATACGTATAGATTTCCTGAGTATAGTAATTAATAGTACAAGCAGGCTGTACACTACAATATATACGTATAGATTTCCTGAGTATAGTAATTAATAGTACAAGCAGGCTGTACACTACAATATATACGTATAGATTTCCTGAGTATAGTAATTAATAGTACAAGCAGGCTGTACACTACAATATATACGTATAGATTTCCTGAGTATAGTAATTAATAGTACAAGCAGGCTGTACACTACAATATATACGTATAGATTTCCTGAGTATAGTAATTAATAGTACAAGCAGGCTGTACACTACAATATATACGTATAGATTTCCTGAGTATAGTAATTAATAGTACAAGCAGGCTGTACACTACAATATATACGTATAGATTTCCTGAGTATAGTAATTAATAGTACAAGCAGGCTGTACACTACAATATATACGTATAGATTTCCTGAGTATAGTAATTAATAGTACAAGCAGGCTGTACACTACAATATATACGTATAGATTTCCTGAGTATAGTAATTAATAGTACAAGCAGGCTGTACACTACAATATATACGTATAGATTTCCTGAGTATAGTAATTAATAGTACAAGCAGGCTGTACACTACAATATATACGTATAGATTTCCTGAGTATAGTAATTAATAGTACAAGCAGGCTGTACACTACAATATATACGTATAGATTTCCTGAGTATAGTAATTAATAGTACAAGCAGGCTGTACACTACAATATATACGTATAGATTTCCTGAGTATAGTAATTAATAGTACAAGCAGGCTGTACACTACAATATATACGTATAGATTTCCTGAGTATAGTAATTAATAGTACAAGCAGGCTGTACACTACAATATATACGTATAGATTTCCTGAGTATAGTAATTAATAGTACAAGCAGGCTGTACACTACAATATATACGTATAGATTTCCTGAGTACAGTAATTAATAGTACAAGCAGGCTGTACACTACAATATATACGTATAGATTTCCTGAGTACAGTAATTAATAGTACAAGCAGGCTGTACACTACAATATATACGTATAGATTTCCTGAGTATAGTAATTAATAGTACAAGCAGGCTGTACACTACAATATATACGTATAGATTTCCTGAGTATAGTAATTAATAGTACAAGCAGGCTGTACACTACAATATATACGTATAGATTTCCTGAGTATAGTAATTAATAGTACAAGCAGGCTGTACACTACAATATATACGTATAGATTTCCTGAGTATAGTAATTAATAGTACAAGCAGGCTGTACACTACAATATATACGTATAGATTTCCTGAGTATAGTAATTAATAGTACAAGCAGGCTGTACACTACAATATATACGTATAGATTTCCTGAGTATAGTAATTAATAGTACAAGCAGGCTGTACACTACAATATATACGTATAGATTTCCTGAGTATAGTAATTAATAGTACAAGCAGGCTGTACACTACAATATATACGTATAGATTTCCTGAGTATAGTAATTAATAGTACAAGCAGGCTGTACACTACAATATATACGTATAGATTTCCTGAGTATAGTAATTAATAGTACAAGCAGGCTGTACACTACAATATATACGTATAGATTTCCTGAGTATAGTAATTAATAGTACAAGCAGGCTGTACACTACAATATATACGTATAGATTTCCTGAGTATAGTAATTAATAGTACAAGCAGGCTGTACACTACAATATATACGTATAGATTTCCTGAGTATAGTAATTAATAGTACAAGCAGGCTGTACACTACAATATATACGTATAGATTTCCTGAGTATAGTAATTAATAGTACAAGCAGGCTGTACACTACAATATATACGTATAGATTTCCTGAGTATAGTAATTAATAGTACAAGCAGGCTGTACACTACAATATATACGTATAGATTTCCTGAGTATAGTAATTAATAGTACAAGCAGGCTGTACACTACAATATATACGTATAGATTTCCTGAGTATAGTAATTAATAGTACAAGCAGGCTGTACACTACAATATATACGTATAGATTTCCTGAGTATAGTAATTAATAGTACAAGCAGGCTGTACACTACAATATATACGTATAGATTTCCTGAGTATAGTAATTAATAGTACAAGCAGGCTGTACACTACAATATATACGTATAGATTTCCTGAGTATAGTAATTAATAGTACAAGCAGGCTGTACACTACAATATATACGTATAGATTTCCTGAGTATAGTAATTAATAGTACAAGCAGGCTGTACACTACAATATATACGTATAGATTTCCTGAGTATAGTAATTAATAGTACAAGCAGGCTGTACACTACAATATATACGTATAGATTTCCTGAGTATAGTAATTAATAGTACAAGCAGGCTGTACACTACAATATATACGTATAGATTTCCTGAGTATAGTAATTAATAGTACAAGCAGGCTGTACACTACAATATATACGTATAGATTTCCTGAGTATAGTAATTAATAGTACAAGCAGGCTGTACACTACAATATATACGTATAGATTTCCTGAGTATAGTAATTAATAGTACAAGCAGGCTGTACACTACAATATATACGTATAGATTTCCTGAGTATAGTAATTAATAGTACAAGCAGGCTGTACACTACAATATATACGTATAGATTTCCTGAGTATAGTAATTAATAGTACAAGCAGGCTGTACACTACAATATATACGTATAGATTTCCTGAGTATAGTAATTAATAGTACAAGCAGGCTGTACACTACAATATATACGTATAGATTTCCTGAGTATAGTAATTAATAGTACAAGCAGGCTGTACACTACAATATATACGTATAGATTTCCTGAGTATAGTAATTAATAGTACAAGCAGGCTGTACACTACAATATATACGTATAGATTTCCTGAGTATAGTAATTAATAGTACAAGCAGGCTGTACACTACAATATATACGTATAGATTTCCTGAGTATAGTAATTAATAGTACAAGCAGGCTGTACACTACAATATATACGTATAGATTTCCTGAGTATAGTAATTAATAGTACAAGCAGGCTGTACACTACAATATATACGTATAGATTTCCTGAGTATAGTAATTAATAGTACAAGCAGGCTGTACACTACAATATATACGTATAGATTTCCTGAGTATAGTAATTAATAGTACAAGCAGGCTGTACACTACAATATATACGTATAGATTTCCTGAGTATAGTAATTAATAGTACAAGCAGGCTGTACACTACAATATATACGTATAGATTTCCTGAGTATAGTAATTAATAGTACAAGCAGGCTGTACACTACAATATATACGTATAGATTTCCTGAGTATAGTAATTAATAGTACAAGCAGGCTGTACACTACAATATATACGTATAGATTTCCTGAGTATAGTAATTAATAGTACAAGCAGGCTGTACACTACAATATATACGTATAGATTTCCTGAGTATAGTAATTAATAGTACAAGCAGGCTGTACACTACAATATATACGTATAGATTTCCTGAGTATAGTAATTAATAGTACAAGCAGGCTGTACACTACAATATATACGTATAGATTTCCTGAGTATAGTAATTAATAGTACAAGCAGGCTGTACACTACAATATATACGTATAGATTTCCTGAGTATAGTAATTAATAGTACAAGCAGGCTGTACACTACAATATATACGTATAGATTTCCTGAGTATAGTAATTAATAGTACAAGCAGGCTGTACACTACAATATATACGTATAGATTTCCTGAGTATAGTAATTAATAGTACAAGCAGGCTGTACACTACAATATATACGTATAGATTTCCTGAGTATAGTAATTAATAGTACAAGCAGGCTGTACACTACAATATATACGTGAGTGGTGAAGTATATTCTCATATGTATGATTTTGGTGTATGTATGTTTTTGGTGTATGTATGTATATATATATGTGTGTATGTATGTATGTGTAATTATGCATTAAAAGTACAATATATTCTGAAGTCCAATGAGCTTTATTGATATATTTATTTCTTGCTTGCTTTTCTCCTCCTCCTCCTCCATCTCTATTTCTTTATCCATCTCTCGCCATACAGAGAATGGAGAGATGGAGAGAAGATTTGGAGAGAAGGAGAATTTTATGGAGAAGAGATAGAGACAAACGGAGAGACAATTGGAGGAAAGGGAGAGAAGATATGGAGGAAAGGTAGGAAAAAAAATCTTGCAATATAAGAAAACGGAATAATATTAACACAGACTTATTTATTTATTTATTTATTTATTATTATTATTATTATTATTATTATTATTATTATTATTATTATCATTATTATTATTATTATTATTATTATTATTTATGATATTTGATTAATAATTTTTTTTATTAATATATAATTATTTATTTAGAGTTTAAAGAAACATACAAACATACAAACATACATCATAATTATCAGGTTAGTAAAGTGTGTATGTATGTATGTGTATGTATATGTATGTATGTGTATGTATATATTTCTGTATATGTATGTAATTTTATGTGTATGTATGTATGTATGTAAATATAGTACAGTTGTAAGTATAACTGTATAATACATACATACATACATGGCTTTGCGCAGTGGCAATATCGTAACCAATGAGGTCGAGGATTGCTACTGTGCTTAACTGCTATCAGTATTGGGAAAAGCAAGAACCTCGGTGACCTACCCTTCCCCAGGAAGGGTAGGTAAGCCTTACCCCGCCTCCAAGCGGTCACCTCGGGGGTACACCTCCTTTTTTTATCTAGTTTTTATCCATTCAGGAGGTGGAGCCAAAGGGGAAGGCGGTGTGGGGGTGAGACCTAGCTTCCCCCACATATAGGTTTTAAGGTTTTTATTGTATTTTTATTGTATTTTAGTGTTTTTAAGATTTTAATTTCTGTGACTGCATGTTTTTATATTTTGTGATAATTTCTTTTAAATTTATGACCTTGTTTTTAGCTTTTGACAATGCCGACGGCCCGTGTCCCTCCGGGAATGAGCACTGCACTGGCCTTGCCAGCCATCAGTGGCCCCCCAATGGGGGAGTGGACAGCTATGGCTACTGGCGGGGGGGGGGGGGGGGTCTCCGGGTTGCCCTGTAGAGGGAGTAGGGAAGAGGGATTGTATGAGAGTGGTAGCTGTGAATGTAAATGGAATGACGGATGGGACCAAGAGGCGAGAGATTGTAGAATGTTTTAAGAAAGGAAGAGTGGATGTGATGGGAGTGACGGAGACACACGTGAAAGGATGTGGAGTGGTTGAGTGTCAGGAAGGAAGGGAGAGTGGACTGTGGGAGGGAATGGAGGGGGGAGTAGTATGGACGGGTATGAATGAAAAGAGTAAAGGAAGAGGGAAGGAAGGGTGTGCGCTGTTGGTGTCTCCGTGGGTGTGGAAGGGAGTGGATGGACATGGGTGGAATGGGTCAAGAATAGTATGGATGACTGGAAAGATTGGCTTGATGAAGTATGCTTGGGTGTGTGCTTATGCACCAGTGAATGAAAAGAGTAAGACAGGGAGAGAGAAGATGAGAGTGTTTTGGGAGGAATTGAATACATGTCTGAGAGGAATTGATAACGGAAGGAGAGTAGTAATGATGGGAGATATGAATGGAAAGGTGGGAGGTGAGGAAGTGGGGAATATTGTGGGTAAATGGGGTGTAGAAGGAACAAATGAGAATGGTGAATATCTAGTGGATGTCTGTGCTGAGAGGGGGTTGTTCTTGGCGAACACCTTCTTTCAGCACAAGATGATCCACAGGTATACGTGGAAGAGAAGGGATGAGAGAGGAGAGCAAAAGAGTTTGATTGACTATGTGGCAGTGGATGAAAGGTTGAGGAAGGATGTGTATGACGCAAAAGTGGTGAGAGGAATGGTCCATTGCTCCGACCATTATGCGGTGTTGGTGAGGATGAAGGTTAGGGTTAAGTGGGAGTATAGTAGGAGGGATGAAGGGGTGAGGAATAAGAGGGAGGTGGCTAGTGGGAAATTAGATGTAGAAGAGTATAGGGAGGAATATAAGAGGAGGGTGGGTGAGGTGCTGGGGGATGTAAGGATGGGGATAGGGGAGGGAGTGGGAGTGCATGATGTGTATGAAACATTCAAAACTTTAGTGTGTAAGACAGCAGCAGAAGTGGTTGGGTGCAAAGGACAAAAGAGGGGAAAGAAAGGGAGTGCATGGTGATCTGAAGAAGTGAAGGATGCTGTAGAGAATAAGAAGGCTTTTAGGAGAACCCTGCAGAGAAATGTGCCAGAGGAGGTGAAAGAGGGAATACAATGAGTGTAAGAGGAAAGTGAAGAGGACGGTGAGTGAGAGCAAAAGGAGAGTGGATGAGGAGTTTGGTAGGAAACTGAGTGAGAAGTTTAGAGAAAACAAGAAATTATTCTGGAAGGAGGTGAAAAGAGAAAGAGGAGAAGGAAAGTCTGGTAGCGTGAGAATG
>JAWQEG010003140.1:37500-60000 GCA_033782935.1 Petrolisthes cinctipes
CCTCCTTCCTTCTCTCTCTCTCTCTCCTCCTTCCTTCTCTCTCTCATTCCTTCTTCCTTCTCTCTATCTCCTTCTTCCTTCTCTCTCTCTATCTCCTTCTTCCTTCTCTCTCTCATTCCTTCTTCCTTCTCTCTCTCCTCCTTCCTTCTTCCTTCTCTCTCTCATTCCTTCTTCCTTCTCTCTCTCCTCCTTCCTCCTTCCTTCTCTCTCTCATTCCTTCTTCCTTCTCTCTCTCCTCCTTCCTTCTTCCTTCTCTCTCTCCTCCTTCCTTCTCTCTCTCTATCTCCTTCTTCCTTCTCTCTCTCTATCTCCTTCTTCCTTCTCTCTCTCCTCCTTCCTTCTCTCTCTCTATCTCCTTCTTCCTTCTCTCTCTCATTCCTTCTTCCTTCTCTCTCTCCTTCTTCTTCTCTCTCTCCTTCTTCCTTCTCTCTCCCTCCCTTTCCTCTCTCTCCTTCTTCCTTCTCTCTTTCTCCCTCCCTTTCCCCTCTCTCCTTCTTCCTTCTCTCTTTCTCCCTCCCTTTCCTCTCTCTCCTTCTCTCTTTCTCCCTCCCTTTCCCCTCTCTCTCTTTTAAGGGGGTGCGGGTGTAGGGGGCAGGCTTGAGGGGGGTTTGGGGGGGTGCGGGAATAGGGGGACAGGCTTGGGGTGGGTAGAAAGCCTGTCCCCTATTCCCACACACCCCTCTAACCCCCCCCCTCAAGCCTGTCCCCCTACTCCCGCACCCCCCAAAACCCCGCCAAGCCTGTCCCCCTACTCCCGCACCCCCCAAAACCCCGCCCCAAGCCTGCCCCCTACTCCCGCACCCCCCTAAGCCTGTCCCCCTATTCCTGCACCCCCTTATTGATGTTATTGATGAGTGGTTGTACAGGTATAACCGTGGTGTGTGTGTGTGTGTGTGTGATTGATGAGTGGTTGTACAGGTATAACCGTGGTGTGTGTGTGTGTGTGTGTGATTGATGGGTGGTTGTACAGGTATAACCGTGGTGTGTGTGTGTGTGATTGATGAGTGGTTGTACAGGTATAACCGTGGTGTGTGTGTGTGTGTGATTGATGGGTGGTTGTACAGGTATAACCGTGGTGTGTGTGTGTGTGTGATTGATGGGTGGTTGTACAGGTATAACCGTGGTGTGTGTGTGTGTGTGTGATTGATGAGTGGTTGTACAGGTATAACCGTGGTGTGTGTGTGTGTGTGTGATTGATGAGTGGTTGTACAGGTATAACCGTGGTGTGTGTGTGTGTGTGATTGATGAGTGGTTGTACAGGTATAACCGTGGTGTGTGTGTGTGTGTGTGATTGATGAGTGGTTGTACAGGTATAACCATGGTGTGTGTGTGTGTGTGATTGATGGGTGGTTGTACAGGTATAACCGTGGTGTGTGTGTGTGTGTGATTGATGAGTGGTTGTACAGGTATAACCGTGGTGTGTGTGTGTGTGTGATTGATGGGTGGTTGTACAGGTATAACCGTGGTGTGTGTGTGTGTGTGATTGATGGGTGGTTGTACAGGTATAACCGTGGTGTGTGTGTGTGTGTGATTGATGAGTGGTTGTACAGGTATAACCGTGGTGTGTGTGTGTGTGTGTGATTGATGAGTGGTTGTACAGGTATAACCGTGGTGTGTGTGTGTGTGTGTGATTGATGAGTGGTTGTACAGGTATAACCGTGGTGTGTGTGTGTGTGTGATTGATGAGTGGTTGTACAGGTATAACCGTGGTGTGTGTGTGTGTGTGATTGATGAGTGGTTGTACAGGTATAACCGTGGTGTGTGTGTGTGTGTGATTGATGAGTGGTTGTACAGGTATAACCGTGGTGTGTGTGTGTGTGTGATTGATGAGTGGTTGTACAGGTATAACCGTGGTGTGTGTGTGTGTGTGATTGATGAGTGGTTGTACAGGTATAACCGTGGTGTGTGTGTGTGTGTTATTGATGAGTGGTTGTACAGGTATAACCGTGGTGTGTGTGTGTGTGTGATTGATGAGTGGTTGTACAGGTATAACCGTGGTGTGTGTGTGTGTGTGATTGATGGGTGGTTGTACAGGTATAACCGTGGTGTGTGTGTGTGTGTGATTGATGAGTGGTTGTACAGGTATAACCGTGGTGTGTGTGTGTGTGTGATTGATGAGTGGTTGTACAGGTATAACCATGGTGTGTGTGTGTGTGTGATTGATGAGTGGTTGTACAGGTATAACCGTGGTGTGTGTGTGTGATTGATGAGTGGTTGTACAGGTATAACCGTGGTGTGTGTGTGTGTGTGATTGATGAGTGGTTGTACAGGTATAACCGTGGTGTGTGTGTGTGTGTGATTGATGAGTGGTTGTACAGGTATAACCGTGGTGTGTGTGTGTGATTGATGAGTGGTTGTACAGGTATAACCGTGGTGTGTGTGTGTGTGTGATTGATGGGTGGTTGTACAGGTATAACCGTGGTGTGTGTGTGTGTGTGATTGATGAGTGGTTGTACAGGTATAACCGTGGTGTGTGTGTGTGATTGATGAGTGGTTGTACAGGTATAACCGTGGTGTGTGTGTGTGTGTGATTGATGAGTGGTTGTACAGGTATAACCGTGGTGTGTGTGTGTGATTGATGGGTGGTTGTACAGGTATAACCGTGGTGTGTGTGTGTGTGTGATTGATGGGTGGTTGTACAGGTATAACCGTGGTGTGTGTGTGTGATTGATGAGTGGTTGTACAGGTATAACCGTGGTGTGTGTGTGTGATTGATGAGTGGTTGTACAGGTATAACCGTGGTGTGTGTGTGTGTTTGATTGATGAGTGGTTGTACAGGTATAACCCTGGTGTGTGTGTGTGATTGATGAGTGGTTGTACAGGTATAACCGTGGTGTGTGTGTGTGATTGATGGGTGGTTGTACAGGTATAACCGTGGTGTGTGTGTGTGTGTGATTGATGGGTGGTTGTACAGGTATAACTGTGGTGTGTGTGTGTGATTGATGGGTGGTTGTACAGGTATAACCATGGTGTGTGTGTGTGATTGATGAGTGGTTGTACAGGTATAACCGTGGTGTGTGTGTGTGATTGATGAGTGGTTGTACAGGTATAACCGTGGTGTGTGTGTGTGTGTGATTGATGGGTGGTTGTACAGGTATAACCGTGGTGTGTGTGTGTGATTGATGAGTGGTTGTACAGGTATAACCGTGGTGTGTGTGTGTGTGTGATTGATGAGTGGTTGTACAGGTATAACCGTGGTGTGTGTGTGTGTGTGATTGATGAGTGGTTGTACAGGTATAACCGTGGTGTGTGTGTGTGATTGATGAGTGGTTGTACAGGTATAACCGTGGTGTGTGTGTGTGTGTGATTGATGAGTGGTTGTACAGGTATAACAATGGTGTGTGTTTGTGTGTGATTGATGAGTGGTTGTACAGGTATAACCGTGGTGTGTGTGTGTGTGATTGATGAGTGGTTGTACAGGTATAACCGTGGTGTGTGTGTGTGTGTGATTGATGAGTGGTTGTACAGGTATAACCGTGGTGTGTGTGTGTGATTGATGGGTGGTTGTACAGGTATAACCGTGGTGTGTGTGTGTGTGTGATTGATGAGTGGTTGTACAGGTATAACCGTGGTGTGTGTGTGTGTGTGATTGATGAGTGGTTGTACAGGTATAACCGTGGTGTGTGTGTGTGATTGATGAGTGGTTGTACAGGTATAACCGTGGTGTGTGTGTGTGTGTGATTGATGAGTGGTTGTACAGGTATAACCGTGGTGTGTGTGTGTGTGATTGATGAGTGGTTGTACAGGTATAACCGTGGTGTGTGTGTGTGTGTGATTGATGAGTGGTTGTACAGGTATAACCGTGGTGTGTGTGTGTGTGTGATTGATGAGTGGTTGTACAGGTATAACCGTGGTGTGTGTGTGTGTGTGATTGATGAGTGGTTGTACAGGTATAACCGTGGTGTGTGTGTGTGTGTGATTGATGAGTGGTTGTACAGGTATAACCGTGGTGTGTGTGTGTGTGTGATTGATGAGTGGTTGTACAGGTATAACCGTGGTGTGTGTGTGTGATTGATGGGTGGTTGTACAGGTATAACCGTGGTGTGTGTGTGTGATTGATGGATGGTTGTACAGGTATAACCGTGGTGTGTGTGTGTGTGTGTGATTGATGAGTGGTTGTACAGGTATAACCGTGGTGTGTGTGTGTGTGTGATTGATGAGTGGTTGTACAGGTATAACCGTGGTGTGTGTGTGTGTGTGATTGATGAGTGGTTGTACAGGTATAACCGTGGTGTGTGTGTGTGTGTGTGATTGATGAGTGGTTGTACAGGTATAACCGTGGTGTGTGTGTGTGTGTGTGATTGATGAGTGGTTGTACAGGTATAACCGTGGTGTGTGTGTGTGTGTGATTGATGGGTGGTTGTACAGGTATAACCGTGGTGTGTGTGTGTGTGTGATTGATGGGTGGTTGTACAGGTATAACCGTGGTGTGTGTGTGTGTGATTGATGAGTGGTTGTACAGGTATAACCATGGTGTGTGTGTGTGTGATTGATGGGTGGTTGTACAGGTATAACCGTGGTGTGTGTGTGTGTGTGATTGATGAGTGGTTGTACAGGTATAACCGTGGTGTGTGTGTGTGTGTGATTGATGAGTGGTTGTACAGGTATAACCGTGGTGTGTGTGTGTGTGTGTGATTGATGGGTGGTTGTACAGGTATAACCGTGGTGTGTGTGTGTGTGTGATTGATGGGTGGTTGTACAGGTATAACCGTGGTGTGTGTGTGTGTGTGATTGATGAGTGGTTGTACAGGTATAACCGTGGTGTGTGTGTGTGATTGATGAGTGGTTGTACAGGTATAACCGTGGTGTGTGTGTGTGTGTGATTGATGGGTGGTTGTACAGGTATAACCGTGGTGTGTGTGTGTGTGTGATTGATGAGTGGTTGTACAGGTATAACCGTGGTGTGTGTGTGTGTGTGATTGATGAGTGGTTGTACAGGTATAACCGTGGTGTGTGTGTGTGTGTGATTGATGAGTGGTTGTACAGGTATAACCGTGGTGTGTGTGTGTGTGTGATTGATGGGTGGTTGTACAGGTATAACCGTGGTGTGTGTGTGTGTGTGATTGATGAGTGGTTGTACAGGTATAACCGTGGTGTGTGTGTGTGTGTGATTGATGAGTGGTTGTACAGGTATAACCGTGGTGTGTGTGTGTGTGTGATTGATGAGTGGTTGTACAGGTATAACCGTGGTGTGTGTGTGTGTGTGATTGATGAGTGGTTGTACAGGTATAACCGTGGTGTGTGTGTGTGTGTGATTGATGAGTGGTTGTACAGGTATAACCGTGGTGTGTGTGTGTGTGTGATTGATGAGTGGTTGTACAGGTATAACCGTGGTGTGTGTGTGTGTGTGATTGATGAGTGGTTGTACAGGTATAACCGTGGTGTGTGTGTGTGTGTGATTGATGAGTGGTTGTACAGGTATAACCGTGGTGTGTGTGTGTGTGTGATTGATGAGTGGTTGTACAGGTATAACCGTGGTGTGTGTGTGTGTGTGATTGATGAGTGGTTGTACAGGTATAACCGTGGTGTGTGTGTGTGTGTGATTGATGAGTGGTTGTACAGGTATAACCGTGGTGTGTGTGTGTGTGTGTGTGTGATTGATGAGTGGTTGTACAGGTATAACCGTGGTGTGTGTGTGTGTGATTGATGAGTGGTTGTACAGGTATAACCGTGGTGTGTGTGTGTGTGATTGATGAGTGGTTGTACAGGTATAACCGTGGTGTGTGTGTGTGTGTGATTGATGAGTGGTTGTACAGGTATAACCGTGGTGTGTGTGTGTGATTGATGAGTGGTTGTACAGGTATAACCGTGGTGTGTGTGTGTGTGATTGATGAGTGGTTGTACAGGTATAACCGTGGTGTGTGTGTGTGTGTGATTGATGGGTGGTTGTACAGGTATAACCGTGGTGTGTGTGTGTGTGTGATTGATGGGTGGTTGTACAGGTATAACCGTGGTGTGTGTGTGTGTGTGATTGATGAGTGGTTGTACAGGTATAACCGTGGTGTGTGTGTGTGTGTGATTGATGAGTGGTTGTACAGGTATAACCGTGGTGTGTGTGTGTGTGTGATTGATGAGTGGTTGTACAGGTATAACCGTGGTGTGTGTGTGTGATTGATGAGTGGTTGTACAGGTATAACCGTGGTGTGTGTGTGTGTGTGATTGATGAGTGGTTGTACAGGTATAACCGTGGTGTGTGTGTGTGTGATTGATGAGTGGTTGTACAGGTATAACCGTGGTGTGTGTGTGTGTGTGATTGATGGGTGGTTGTACAGGTATAACCGTGGTGTGTGTGTGTGATTGATGGGTGGTTGTACAGGTATAACCGTGGTGTGTGTGTGTGTGTGATTGATGAGTGGTTGTACAGGTATAACCGTGGTGTGTGTGTGTGTGTGATTGATGAGTGGTTGTACAGGTATAACCGTGGTGTGTGTGTGTGATTGATGAGTGGTTGTACAGGTATAACCGTGGTGTGTGTGTGTGTGTGATTGATGAGTGGTTGTACAGGTATAACCGTGGTGTGTGTGTGTGTGTGATTGATGGGTGGTTGTACAGGTATAACCGTGGTGTGTGTGTGTGTGATTGATGGGTGGTTGTACAGGTATAACCGTGGTGTGTGTGTGTGTGTGTGATTGATGGGTGGTTGTACAGGTATAACCGTGGTGTGTGTGTGTGTGTGTGATTGATGAGTGGTTGTACAGGTATAACCGTGGTGTGTGTGTGTGTGTGATTGATGAGTGGTTGTACAGGTATAACCGTGGTGTGTGTGTGTGATTGATGAGTGGTTGTACAGGTATAACCGTGGTGTGTGTGTGTGTGTGATTGATGAGTGGTTGTACAGGTATAACCGTGGTGTGTGTGTGTGTGATTGATGAGTGGTTGTACAGGTATAACCGTGGTGTGTGTGTGTGTGATTGATGGGTGGTTGTACAGGTATAACCGTGGTGTGTGTGTGTGTGATTGATGAGTGGTTGTACAGGTATAACCGTGGTGTGTGTGTGTGTGTGATTGATGGGTGGTTGTACAGGTATAACCGTGGTGTGTGTGTGTGTGATTGATGAGTGGTTGTACAGGTATAACCGTGGTGTGTGTGTGTGATTGATGGGTGGTTGTACAGGTATAACCGTGGTGTGTGTGTGTGATTGATGGGTGGTTGTACAGGTATAACCGTGGTGTGTGTGTGTGTGTGATTGATGAGTGGTTGTACAGGTATAACCGTGGTGTGTGTGTGTGTGTGATTGATGAGTGGTTGTACAGGTATAACCGTGGTGTGTGTGTGTGTGTGATTGATGGGTGGTTGTACAGGTATAACCATGGTGTGTGTGTGTGTGATTGATGGGTGGTTGTACAGGTATAACCGTGGTGTGTGTGTGTGTGTGATTGATGAGTGGTTGTACAGGTATAACCGTGGTGTGTGTGTGTGTGTGATTGATGGGTGGTTGTACAGGTATAACCGTGGTGTGTGTGTGTGTGTGATTGATGGGTGGTTGTACAGGTATAACCGTGGTGTGTGTGTGTGTGATTGATGAGTGGTTGTACAGGTATAACCGTGGTGTGTGTGTGTGTGATTGATGAGTGGTTGTACAGGTATAACTGTGGTGTGTGTGTGTGTGATTGATGGGTGGTTGTACAGGTATAACCGTGGTGTGTGTGTGTGTGTGATTGATGAGTGGTTGTACAGGTATAACCGTGGTGTGTGTGTGTGTGTGATTGATGAGTGGTTGTACAGGTATAACCGTGGTGTGTGTGTGTGTGTGATTGATGAGTGGTTGTACAGGTATAACCGTGGTGTGTGTGTGTGTGATTGATGAGTGGTTGTACAGGTATAACCGTGGTGTGTGTGTGTGTGTGATTGATGGGTGGTTGTACAGGTATAACCGTGGTGTGTGTGTGTGTGTGATTGATGAGTGGTTGTACAGGTATAACCGTGGTGTGTGTGTGTGTGATTGATGAGTGGTTGTACAGGTATAACCGTGGTGTGTGTGTGTGTGTGATTGATGGGTGGTTGTACAGGTATAACCGTGGTGTGTGTGTGTGTGTGATTGATGAGTGGTTGTACAGGTATAACCGTGGTGTGTGTGTGTGTGATTGATGGGTGGTTGTACAGGTATAACCGTGGTGTGTGTGTGTGTGTGATTGATGAGTGGTTGTACAGGTATAACCGTGGTGTGTGTGTGTGTGTGATTGATGAGTGGTTGTACAGGTATAACCGTGGTGTGTGTGTGTGTGTGATTGATGAGTGGTTGTACAGGTATAACCGTGGTGTGTGTGTGTGTGTGATTGATGTAGGTGGGTCTGTAGGTATGGTAGCTGTCATCATGTAATTGTTAATATTTGTGTAACCTGTTAAACAAACAAATAAATTATTATATGCCAGTGACACTCAAGATATGTCAAAATTCCTTTCTTCAGAATATTATGGTCCTCATATTGTTGAACCATTTTGTATAAGACAAGAATTTTTATTATTTTGAGAAAAAATTACTTCTATCTATATGGTATTTTTTATAATATAATTTTAAATTTACGGTAATATATTAGGTAAAGATTATTTCAAAAGTTCTCTCCTCAGAATATTATGGTCCTAATTTGATTAAATCACTTTGTATAAGATAATTTATTTTATTATTTTGAGAAAGAATTACGTGGTGGTTGATGAGCTTGACCTAAAACAGCTTTTGGTTGTTGTTCATTGGAGAGATGCTTGTAGCCATGGCCAAGGAAATTAAACCTTATTGGTTTACATTTAGCCTGCAAAATATTGCCAACCACGATAGACGAGCCTGGTCAGTATTGCCAACCTACAGCAGGCCACTCAGGCACCCCAGTCCGTGGCTCGGATGCTTACATCCGGGACTTTCAGCGACTGTGAAATCCAATATGGAGAGTCGGGCACCTGAGTCCGAGGCCCAAGAACACGCGCCCGAGTAGAAAGTCCGACTGACTAAGAAATCCACCCTATATAACCAGTAAAGGTAAGAAGGTGTATGGAAGTAAAGTTGTGGCACCTGGTGTGAGAGGCAGACCTCTGGTTAGATGGCAGAACAGAGTGGAAGAGTATGTAAAGGAGAGTAATGTGAGGGACAGAGGAGGGCTTGACCAAGTAAGGAGGGAGTGTTGGAACAGGGAGAACTGGAGACACTTCTGCCGTGGCCACCCCCTTGGAGGGAGTTACCAGAGGGAACGAGGTGTCAGAGCTATAGATAGATAGATAGATAGATAGATAACTGGGAAGGAGCTGCCTTATATGTGACTAAGAAAATGAGAGAATGAAACTGATAGTAATGAAAATCCATCCTGAGTACAGTACAATATAATACTGTACTGGATGGAACCATTGTATATGTATGTACAGGATGTAACACAACACTTCATTCTATTAAACACATTATTGAAGACTGCAATACACACAAACACACTCACCAACAACACACACAACATACACTCTGTGAATGTCTGTCTGTCCAGGATGTAACACAACACTAAATTCTATTAAACACTTTATTGAAGACTGTAATACACACAAACACACTCACCAAAAACACAACAACATACACTTTCTGAGGGCACTGTGGGAAAGCCCGGTTCAGGCCATGACCTTCCTCAGGTGCTCAGGGCTGCTGGGCCAGACACCTTCATGGCCTTCCTCAGTAGCTCAGGGCTGCTGGGCCAGACACCTTCATGGCCTTCCTCAGGAGCCCAGGGCTGCTGGGCCAGACACCTTGAGGAACTTCATCAACAACAACCTGTAAACAAAGTGTTCCTTTATGGGGAAAGTTTTGTGTTGTTAATTTTGGAGCAACTGAATCCTCCAAACTATTCCAAGCAACACAACATCATTATATTTGTTCATCTGGTCCTGTTTCCTGGCATACTTTGGAGGAATCAAGGCACTCCAATGTAACAAAAAGTGAATTACCACTTTAATATCAATCACATTACTTCATTAACTCTAAGTCATTAATTGTATCATGTGGTTCAGAAGAGAATTTAGGTTTTCAACAGAACCTTTCTCTGTTATAATTGTTCTTCTGGTTCTGTTTCCTGGCATACTTTGGAGGAATCAAGGCACTCCAATGTAACAAAAAAGAATTACCACCTTAATTAACTGCCAAGAAATATTTGCAGTACTGTACTGTACTTTGTCAAGCCTAAACCTTTGTCCTTAAAAGTAAAAATAGATTATGTTATATTCAAATAATTCACCCATAAGTCATTTAATAATACTGTAATAATAATAATAATAATAATGATGATCACTGTATAGTTTACTCACCAAATTCATTAAATAATTCACCCATAAGTCATTTAATAATACTGTAATAATAATAATAATAATGATGATAATCACTCTACAGTTTACTCACCAAATTCATTAAATAATTCACCCATAAGTCATTTAATAATAATAATAATAATAATGTGGTGAGTATTCAAACAAGCCACCATTATACCCATCTACAAAGCAGGAAAAAGAAGAGAACCTAAAACCTATCCACCCAAATCCCTCACATCAAACGTCATAAAACTTTTTGAAAGAATCCTGAAAAAACACAGATGTCGTGTTTTTGTTGTCCAAGCGACACGAAGCTCGCTTGGTTTTCACCAAGCGAGCTTGCCCTGTACTGTGTTTGTGGGTCGCTTGGATACGAAGCCGTGCCAAGCGCTAGCCGTTAAAAGCAAGCTGTCTTGGTATCCAATTATCATTATTTAAATATAATACTAAATATTTATTATAACACTTAAACACCAATTAACCATTACTTAACCTAACCTAACCTAATCATTACCTAACCTTAACCTAACCTAACCTAACCTAACCTAACCTAATCATTACCTAACCTTAACCTAACCCAGTACTTGGTAACAGTGTTGGTGCAGCTTGGTAGTCACCTGATGATAACAATATGGACCACAGATAATTGAAATTTGCTTAATTAGTACATGTAACTTGTAATCAGTGCCAAATAAACAAAAATAATGATGTAATAAGATGTTGTAGTATTATTTAAGGAGGTATTGGCTGCTTGGATAATTTTTGTACATATTATTATGGAAGACAAAATTTAAAGGATTATTTATAAGTAATCAAACTTACAATTTTTTATCAGTAGCCTACTTACAATTTTTTATCAGTAGCCTACTTACAATTTTTTATCAGTAGCCTACTTACAATTTTTTACCAGTAGCCTACTTACAATTTTTTACCAGTAGCCTACTTACAATTTTTTACCAGTAGCCTACTTACAATTTTTTATCAGTAGCCTACTCACAATTTTTTACCAGTAGCCTACTCACAATTTTTTATCAGTAGCCTACTCACAATTTTTTATCAGTAGCCTACTCACAATTTTTTATCAGTAGCCTACTCACAATTTTTTACCAGTAGCCTACTTACAATTTTTTATCAGTAGCCTACTCACAATTTTTTACCAGTAGCCTACTCACAATTTTTTATCAGTAGCCTACTCACAATTTTTTATCAGTAGCCTACTCACAATTTTTTATCAGTAGCCTACTCACAATTTTTTACCAGTAGCCTACTTACAATTTTTTACCAGTAGCCTACTCACAATTATTTATCAGTAGCCTACTCACAATTTTTTATCAGTAGCCTACTCACAATTTTTTATCAGTAGCCTACTCACAATTTTTTATCAGTAGCCTACTCACAATTTTTTACCAGTAGCCTACTCACAATTTTTTATCAGTAGCCTACTCACAATTTTTTATCAGTAGCCTACTCACAATTTTTTATCAGTAGCCTACTCACAATTTTTTATCAGTAGCCTACTCACAATTTTTTATCAGTAGCCTACTCACAATTTTTTATCAGTAGCCTACTCACAATTTTTTATCAGTAGCCTACTCACAATTTTTTACCAGTAGCCTACTCACAATTTTTTATCAGTAGCCTACTCACAATTTTTTACCAGTAGCCTACTTACAATTTTTTACCAGTAGCCTACTTACAATTTTCTACCAGTACTTACACTGCTGCAGAGATCTTAATGTAAATATTTATTATTAAAGAAAAATGTGGTTACTCAGTTAATTAATTCTTTACCTGACATACATATACCTAACTATGCAATTTGGGTGAAATTTCAACATGTGAGGATTGGTATAATGGCCAGCAAGTTTTCATTAATAATTAAGAGTGTCCAATTTTGTTTGTTTGTTTTTTTCCCTCCACCTAAACTGGAGATATGAGGCTGTTGGGTACCTACATTATAATTGTGATGATTATTGGGTTATTATTTTGGTTGGACACCTTGGGCAAGACAGTTGTTGGGCTCCACGTATCTGGTCTGTTTTTGTGGTCAGATAGTGCTGTGCTTCAACGTATCTGGTCTGTTTTTGTGGTCAGATAGTGCTGTGCTTCAACGTATCTGGTCTGTTTTTGTGGTCAGATAGTGCTGTGCTTCAACGTATCTGGTCTGTTTTTGTGGTCAGATAGTGCTGTGCTTCAACGTATCTGGTCTGTTTTTGTGGTCAGATAGTGCTGTGCTTCAACGTATCTGGTCTGTTTTTGTGGTCAGATAGTGCTGTGCTTCAACGTATCTGGTCGGTTTTTGTGGTCAGATAGTGCTGTGCTTCAACGTATCTGGTCTGTTTTTGTGGTCAGATAGTGCTGTGCTTCAAGGTATCTGGTCTGTTTTTGTGGTCAGATAGTGCTGTGCTTCAACGTATCTGGTCTGTTTTTGTGGTCAGATAGTGCTGTGCTTCAACGTATCTGGTCTGTTTTTGTGGTCAGATAGTGCTGTGCTTCAACGTATCTGGTCTGTTTTTGTGGTCAGATAGTGCTGTGCTTCAACGTATCTGGTCTGTTTTTGTGGTCAGATAGTGCTGTGCTTCAACGTATCTGGTCTGTTTTTGTGGTCAGATAGTGCTGTGCTTCAACGTATCTGGTCTGTTTTTGTGGTCAGATAGTGCTGTGCTTCAACGTATCTGGTCTGTTTTTGTGGTCAGATAGTGCTGTGCTTCAACGTATCTGGTCGGTTTTTGTGGTCAGATAGTGCTGTGCTTCAACGTATCTGGTCTGTTTTTGTGGTCAGATAGTGCTGTGCTTCAAGGCCGCTTGGACAACAAAAACACGACATTGGTATAAACAATGAAGGTTACTCACCATAATAAACTAAAGCATTTTAAAAATATGTTCACTTATTCAAAATAATTCCTGAAACACAATCAACTGTACAGACTAAAAGTTTTGGTACCATAACTATGAGCAACATAACTTTATTCAAGCTACCTTTTCTGAAATTCTTCCTGTATCATAATACATTTTACACACTAGGTTAAATATAGGAGTAATATTAAGTTTTCTTGTTTATAGATATTGTTGTATTCAGACTTGGGAAATTGATTGATGCCAAAACCAGAGAGAATATTACTGAAAAAACAATACTTACTTGGCCTAACAGAACCTGTATTATAAATAGTGTTTAAGTATTGTATTTGTAGTCAAAATAGAATGATTGTATTAACAACTAACCTTCAGTAGGGACTGGTTCCAAAGTGTGGTCAAGGGTGAGACAGGGTGGGGAGGGTGGTGGGGGGTACTGGTCAACAACAGAGGTATAAGGTACATGTATGAGGTCTCCATGATCCACTAGGCTACATTCCACCTAGGGAGACTCCACATCTTACTTGGTCCTGGAGGGGAAAAGGTCAAAGGGAATAATAATGTTATTTTCCATTTTTCTTCCATAGCTAATCCCATGACGTACTTTTCAATATTGCATTTCTGTTGCTGTAAAGGTGTTTGCAAGCCACATTACTGTATCTCCAACTATTTGGTGACAAGTTAATGATGGAACTGATGTATTTAAACAAGTGCTGCTAACAATTTTGTATACACCTAAAAAGAATATCAAACACTTAGTGTTTTATGAGTACTGACTGTAATTATAAAGAAGCTTGGACCTCCTCCTACCTACAGAGTGGTACTGTGTCTCCTCCACTACCTACATCCCCAGACTCCCTCCCTCCATTCTCTTTCCTTCTTTTTCTCCTCTTCCTCCAACATGGTTCGTCCATTGTGTGTAGGGTAGTGTGGGTCCTGGTGTGTAGGGTAGTGTGGGTCCTGGTGTGTAGGGTAGTGTGGGTCCTGGTGTGTAGGGTAGTGTGGGTCCTGGTGTGTAGGGTAGTGTGGGTCCTGGTGTGTAGGGTAGTGTGGGTCCTGGTGTGTAGGGTAGTGTGGGTCCTGGTGTGTAGGGTAGTGTGGGTCCTGGTGTGTAGGGTAGTGTGGGTCCTGGTGTGTAGGGTAGTGTGGGTCCTGGTGTGTAGGGTAGTGTGGGTCCTGGTGTGTAGGGTAGTGTGGGTCCTGGTGTGTAGGGTAGTGTGGGTCCTGGTGTGTAGGGTAGTGTGGGTCCTGGTGTGTAGGGTAGTGTGGGTCCTGGTGTGTAGGGTAGTGTGGGTCCTGGTGTGTAGGGTAGTGTGGGTCCTGGTGTGTAGGGTAGTGTGGGTCCTGGTGTGTAGGGTAGTGTGGGTCCTGGTGTGTAGGGTAGTGTGGGTCCTGGTGTGTAGGGTAGTGTGGGTCCTGGTGTGTAGGGTAGTGTGGGTCCTGGTGTGTAGGGTAGTGTGGGTCCTGGTGTGTAGGGTAGTGTGGGTCCTGGTGTGTAGGGTAGTGTGGGTCCTGGTGTGTAGGGTAGTGTGGGTCCTGGTGTGTAGGGTAGTGTGGGTCCTGGTGTGTAGGGTAGTGTGGGTCCTGGTGTGTAGGGTAGTGTGGGTCCTGGTGTGTAGGGTAGTGTGGGTCCTGGTGTGTAGGGTAGTGTGGGTCCTGGTGTGTAGGGTAGTGTGGGTCCTGGTGTGTAGGGTAGTGTGGGTCCTGGTGTGTAGGGTAGTGTGGGTCCTGGTGTGTAGGGTAGTGTGGGTCCTGGTGTGTAGGGTAGTGTGGGTCCTGGTGTGTAGGGTAGTGTGGGTCCTGGTGTGTAGGGTAGTGTGGGTCCTGGTGTGTAGGGTAGTGTGGGTCCTGGTGTGTAGGGTAGTGTGGGTCCTGGTGTGTAGGGTAGTGTGGGTCCTGGTGTGTAGGGTAGTGTGGGTCCTGGTGTGTAGGGTAGTGTGGGTCCTGGTGTGTAGGGTAGTGTGGGTCCTGGTGTGTAGGGTAGTGTGGGTCCTGGTGTGTAGGGTAGTGTGGGTCCTGGTGTGTAGGGTAGTGTGGGTCCTGGTGTGTAGGGTAGTGTGGGTCCTGGTGTGTAGGGTAGTGTGGGTCCTGGTGTGTAGGGTAGTGTGGGTCCTGGTGTGTAGGGTAGTGTGGGTCCTGGTGTGTAGGGTAGTGTGGGTCCTGGTGTGTAGGGTAGTGTGGGTCCTGGTGTGTAGGGTAGTGTGGGTCCTGGTGTGTAGGGTAGTGTGGGTCCTGGTGTGTAGGGTAGTGTGGGTCCTGGTGTGTAGGGTAGTGTGGGTCCTGGTGTGTAGGGTAGTGTGGGTCCTGGTGTGTAGGGTAGTGTGGGTCCTGGTGTGTAGGGTAGTGTGGGTCCTGGTGTGTAGGGTAGTGTGGGTCCTGGTGTGTAGGGTAGTGTGGGTCCTGGTGTGTAGGGTAGTGTGGGTCCTGGTGTGTAGGGTAGTGTGGGTCCTGGTGTGTAGGGTAGTGTGGGTCCTGGTGTGTAGGGTAGTGTGGGTCCTGGTGTGTAGGGTAGTGTGGGTCCTGGTGTGTAGGGTAGTGTGGGTCCTGGTGTGTAGGGTAGTGTGGGTCCTGGTGTGTAGGGTAGTGTGGGTCCTGGTGTGTAGGGTAGTGTGGGTCCTGGTGTGTAGGGTAGTGTGGGTCCTGGTGTGTAGGGTAGTGTGGGTCCTGGTGTGTAGGGTAGTGTGGGTCCTGGTGTGTAGGGTAGTGTGGGTCCTGGTGTGTAGGGTAGTGTGGGTCCTGGTGTGTAGGGTAGTGTGGGTCCTGGTGTGTAGGGTAGTGTGGGTCCTGGTGTGTAGGGTAGTGTGGGTCCTGGTGTGTAGGGTAGTGTGGGTCCTGGTGTGTAGGGTAGTGTGGGTCCTGGTGTGTAGGGTAGTGTGGGTCCTGGTGTGTAGGGTAGTGTGGGTCCTGGTGTGTAGGGTAGTGTGGGTCCTGGTGTGTAGGGTAGTGTGGGTCCTGGTGTGTAGGGTAGTGTGGGTCCTGGTGTGTAGGGTAGTGTGGGTCCTGGTGTGTAGGGTAGTGTGGGTCCTGGTGTGTAGGGTAGTGTGGGTCCTGGTGTGTAGGGTAGTGTGGGTCCTGGTGTGTAGGGTAGTGTGGGTCCTGGTGTGTAGGGTAGTGTGGGTCCTGGTGTGTAGGGTAGTGTGGGTCCTGGTGTGTAGGGTAGTGTGGGTCCTGGTGTGTAGGGTAGTGTGGGTCCTGGTGTGTAGGGTAGTGTGGGTCCTGGTGTGTAGGGTAGTGTGGGTCCTGGTGTGTAGGGTAGTGTGGGTCCTGGTGTGTAGGGTAGTGTGGGTCCTGGTGTGTAGGGTAGTGTGGGTCCTGGTGTGTAGGGTAGTGTGGGTCCTGGTGTGTAGGGTAGTGTGGGTCCTGGTGTGTAGGGTAGTGTGGGTCCTGGTGTGTAGGGTAGTGTGGGTCCTGGTGTGTAGGGTAGTGTGGGTCCTGGTGTGTAGGGTAGTGTGGGTCCTGGTGTGTAGGGTAGTGTGGGTCCTGGTGTGTAGGGTAGTGTGGGTCCTGGTGTGTAGGGTAGTGTGGGTCCTGGTGTGTAGGGTAGTGTGGGTCCTGGTGTGTAGGGTAGTGTGGGTCCTGGTGTGTAGGGTAGTGTGGGTCCTGGTGTGTAGGGTAGTGTGGGTCCTGGTGTGTAGGGTAGTGTGGGTCCTGGTGTGTAGGGTAGTGTGGGTCCTGGTGTGTAGGGTAGTGTGGGTCCTGGTGTGTAGGGTAGTGTGGGTCCTGGTGTGTAGGGTAGTGTGGGTCCTGGTGTGTAGGGTAGTGTGGGTCCTGGTGTGTAGGGTAGTGTGGGTCCTGGTGTGTAGGGTAGTGTGGGTCCTGGTGTGTAGGGTAGTGTGGGTCCTGGTGTGTAGGGTAGTGTGGGTCCTGGTGTGTAGGGTAGTGTGGGTCCTGGTGTGTAGGGTAGTGTGGGTCCTGGTGTGTAGGGTAGTGTGGGTCCTGGTGTGTAGGGTAGTGTGGGTCCTGGTGTGTAGGGTAGTGTGGGTCCTGGTGTGTAGGGTAGTGTGGGTCCTGGTGTGTAGGGTAGTGTGGGTCCTGGTGTGTAGGGTAGTGTGGGTCCTGGTGTGTAGGGTAGTGTGGGTCCTGGTGTGTAGGGTAGTGTGGGTCCTGGTGTGTAGGGTAGTGTGGGTCCTGGTGTGTAGGGTAGTGTGGGTCCTGGTGTGTAGGGTAGTGTGGGTCCTGGTGTGTAGGGTAGTGTGGGTCCTGGTGTGTAGGGTAGTGTGGGTCCTGGTGTGTAGGGTAGTGTGGGTCCTGGTGTGTAGGGTAGTGTGGGTCCTGGTGTGTAGGGTAGTGTGGGTCCTGGTGTGTAGGGTAGTGTGGGTCCTGGTGTGTATGGCCCTTATTATTTTCAAGGTTATGTTTTCACTAATTTTTCTCTTTGCTACTGGTTAGTTACCAACTTAACTTAAACATCATAACTACAGAAATGCAAATGCAGTCCTTCAAGCATCAAACATTGGTTGAGACATAATTCAAATTTGCTCTTCTGCATATTTAAAACAATGCAACATCACCTGTGAGCAATGCAACTACATTGCATATTATCAATCTCAGGACTGGCTATAGTTAGTCATTTAACACTTATGATTCAGGGATTTATAGGGCTTCTACTAACTAAGGTGATTGAACATCATTAATTATTATAAAATAGAATATTTAGCTAATATGAAACACAATGGCAACTGATTATAAACATCAAAATTTCAACCAAGCTTGTGCTTACAAATTATACCTAAAATTAAAAGTAATAAAAATTTGAGATAAAAATGTTGATTATGATGAAGTTGTATTGAAGAGACTGCAGCATGACAGCCCCGGCCACTCTTAAGGGGGTGCGGGAGTAGGGGACAGGCTTGGGGGGTGCGGGAATATGGGGACACGCTTCGGGTGGGTAGAAAACCTGTCCCATATACTCACACACCCCTAACCCCTCCTCCCAAGCCTGTCCCCTTACTCCCGCACCCCCCAAAACCCCCCCAAGCCTGTCCCCTACTGCCACACCCCCCCGAGCCAGTCCCCCCTATTCCCGCACCCCCGAGCCGGTCCCCCTATTCCCGCACTCTCTTAATGGAAAAGTACTTTGAAAAGTTTGTAAGGTGATCAGTGAGGGTTGTTGTGGAAGGACTTATACATTGTATATAGAGTCACACTTGGCAATTTGACACATACTGCTTTCCCAAAATACTGTCATACATTTTTACAGCACAGTAATACACAAATGAACTCACTCATGTAGGATGGAAGTCCATCCTGTGTACAGCTCTGGCACTACCTTGGCACTGAGGGGCACCACTAGTGAGTGTGTCAGGGACCTGATCACCCTGAGGAGTAACACACCAGCTATACACACACCTCCTCCAGGCACCAGTACCCTTTTCATACTTAGGGATGAATGTCACCTAGAAGAGGAAGAGCAAGTGTATAGTACTATATTCTCCATGATGGATAAAGTAAATAATAATGTAATGTACTGTACAGTACTTAACAAATATAGGATTAAATGCTTGAGATTAAAAGCATTTCAGAATATTGTACTGTACTGACTAATTTCATCTCTATGAATTCAAATACTGTACACATTAAGTTGTAGTAAGTACTTCAATGTGAGAGTGACTGAGCAGCTCAAAAATACTTAACACAGCAACACAATGGACTCAAATAGCAAAAGACCATTTGGTTCTTGTAAACACACAGCATGAAGGAATAATGTACACTTCACTTATAAAACACAAAGTTGAGATAGAATTTGTTTCTAGTGTGTTGTGAATTTCAAGTAGAGGGCTTAGTTTTATGCATAGAGGAATTGTCACTCTTCAGATATGACCACTCCATGACTGAACAATCCTGTCAGAAAATGAGATGCTTGTCAGTTTAATCTGATGGTACAGTATGTTCAGCACCATACTAATAAGTCTAGTAAATTTAACTGTCATAAAATTAAGAAATGGTGTGGAGTAGAGACTAGGGCTGGGCGAGAACCGGTTCTAGCGATTCTTGATGACTTATCTTGGAATGGGTTCTCACCTCCGAACCGGTTCTAAGGAAACGGTTCCACCATAGTAGTTGTTGTGTGTCTGTGTTGCCTTATTTTTCCTTTATAAAGCTATAAGTTGGTAAATTGGTAAGATATATTTTTCTTCCGATAATTTAAAAATTAATATTAAACATTCTTATTACAAAAACAAATATTTAATACACTTGCTGTTCGTATCAGTCAGCAAATTAAGGCTTTAAAACAGCATTAGACAGCAAATATATAACATTGTCAGTTAATATTAGGGACCGGTTCTAGAACCGGTTCCAGCGGTTCCATTCGGTTTGAGAACCGGAACCGTCGGTTCCAGATTTAACGGTTCTTGCCCAGCCCTAGTAGAGACAACTATAATTTCAGTCTTGTATTTTTATAATTGGCAACAGCATGCACTGCACATCTGTGTGAAACAATTGTGAGTGTAGTGTGTGGCTATGTGTAAGTGATATGTGTGTGGCTATGTGTAAGTGATATGTGTGAGTGAAGTGTGTGGCTATGTGTAAGTGATATGTGTGTGGCTATGTGTAAGTGATATGTGTGTGGCTATGTGTAAGTGATATGTGTGAGTGAAGTGTGTGGCTATGTGTAAGTGATATGTGTGTGGCTATGTGTAAGTGATATGTGTGTGGCTATGTGTAAGTGATATGTGTGTGGCTATGTGTAAGTGATATGTGTGTGGCTATGTGTAAGTGATATGTGTGAGTGAAGTGTGTGGCTATGTGTAAGTGATATGTGTGTGGCTATGTGTAAGTGATATGTGTGAGTGAAGTGTGTGGCTATGTGTAAGTGATATGTGTGTGGCTATGTGTAAGTGATATGTGTGAGTGAAGTGTGTGACTATGTGTAAGTGATATGTGTGTGGCTATGTGTAAGTGATATGTGTGTGGCTATGTGTAAGTGATATGTGTGTGGCTATGTGTAAGTGATATGTGTGTGGCTATGTGTAAGTGATATGTGTGTGGCTATGTGTAAGTGATATGTGTGTGGCTATGTGTAAGTGATATGTGTGTGGCTATGTGTAAGTGATATGTGTGTGGCTATGTGTAAGTGATATGTGTGTGGCTATGTGTAAGTGATATGTGTGTGGCTATGTGTAAGTGATATGTGTGTGGCTATGTGTAAGTGATATGTGTGTGGCTATGTGTAAGTGATATGTGTGTGGCTATGTGTAAGTGATATGTGTGTGGCTATGTGTAAGTGATATGTGTGAGTGTAGTGTGTGGCTATGTGTAAGTGATATGTGTGTGGCTATGTGTAAGTGATATGTGTGTGGCTATGTGTAAGTGATATGTGTGTGGCTATGTGTAAGTGATATGTGTGAGTGAAGTGTGTGGCTATGTGTAAGTGATATGTGTGAGTGAAGTGTGTGGCTATGTGTAAGTGATATGTGTGAGTGAAGTGTGTGGCTATGTGTAAGTGATATGTGTGAGTGAAGTGTGTGGCTATGTGTAAGTGATATGTGTGAGTGAAGTGTGTGGCTATGTGTAAGTGATATGTGTGTGGCTATGTGTAAGTGATATGTGTGAGTGAAGTGTGTGGCTATGTGTAAGTGATATGTGTGAGTGAAGTATGTGACTATGTGTAAGTGATGTGTGTGAGTGAAGTGTGTGGCTATGTGTAAGTGATATGTGTGAGTGAAGTGTGTGGCTATGTGTAAGTGATATGTGTGAGTGAAGTGTGTGGCTATGTGTAAGTGATATGTGTGAGGCTATGTGTTAGTGATATGTGTAAGTGATATGTGTGTGGCTATGTGTAAGTGATATGTGTGAGTGAAGTGTGTGGCTATGTGTAAGTGATATGTGTGAGTGAAGTGTGTGACTATGTGTAAGTGATATGTGTGAGTGAAGTGTGTGGCTATGTGTAAGTGATATGTGTGAGTGAAGTGTGTGGCTATGAGTGTGGTGTATGGCTTTGAGTGCCACTGCTAATGTCAGTGAGGAAGGTGTGTGACTAACATAGTTTTTCTCAGTCATTTTACCTTTTAGTCCGTGTCTGCATACCTGATATTCTTTTCCCTCATCCTCTCACAGGGTGTCAGGGATGGGCAGGCATTCCAGCACTCTTCCTCTGTCTCAAAGTTGTTCAAATTGCCATCACAGCCACCGTAACGGAAGGTCTGGCACTGGTTGGTCTCAGGGTTGAAGTGCTAGCGATGAATTGAACCCTCACAGTAGCCAGAGTCACGCTGGTCATAGCACACCTCACCTGGAAAAACACAAGTACAGTACAGTCATTTCCATTGTTCTTAAGGGGGTGATGGAATAGGGGGACAGGCTTGGGGGGGGGGGGGGGGTTAGGGGGGTGATGGAATAGGGGGACAGGCTTGTGGGGGGGGGGGGGGTTAGGGGTATGTGGGAATAGGGGACAGGCTTTCTACCCACCCCAAGCCTGTCCCCCTATTCCCGCACCCCCCAAACACCCCCCCCAAGCCTGTCCCCTACTCCTGCACCCCCTTAACCAAAATAAAGAATGCACCTTCCACAGGCAATCTCCCCTTCCAAAAATAAGGTCTCCAATCTCATTCAGTCATAATTTTTCAAAGTAACAATGTACTTTACAAAAACACACAAGGTGACAACTTAGGAGGGTTTGGGGCAGCACAGGACATACTCTCCCAAGGGGTGAGAGGTGACAACTTAGGAGGGTTTGGGGCAGCACAGGACATACTCTCCCAAGGGGTGAGAGGTGACACTTGTGGCTGGAGGGACAGGTACTGCTGCTGCCTTCTGGACCACACTCAACCATTGTTTTTAGCGGAGAACCTAAAATGTAATGACAAGATACAGTGAGATTTTTGTAACTGGTAATTGTCAACTGTTTTTACACTTGGTTTGTCTCTGTCCAGAACCTAAAATGTAATGACAAGATACAGTGAGATTTTTGTAACTGGTAATTGTCAACTGTTTTTACACTTGGTTTGTCTCTGTCCAGAACCTAAAATGTAATGACAAGATACAGTGAGATTTTTGTAACTGGTAATCGTCAACTGTTTTTACACTTGGTTTGTCTCTGTCCAGAACCTAAAATGTAATGACAAGATACAGTGAGATTTTTGTAACTGGTAATTGTCAACTGTTTTTACACTTGGTTTGTCTCTGTCCAGACAGGTACTGTATTCTGATCATCTTTAGAAGTGTAGTTAAGTATCTTATCTGAATACCAATTACTGTATTTGAAATTTATGTACTGTACTGAAGTATAAAAATAACCTAAAAAGTATCATGGGTAGGATCAAGTGTCTTTGTATCTACTATGTGAGAGAATTATTACTGTCATACTGTACTGTACTTGTGTACCTAGTTAATTATAATCATTAAGGTTCCTCAATTATTAAAGGCATCATCAA
>JAWQEG010003140.1:70000-80000 GCA_033782935.1 Petrolisthes cinctipes
CACAAACAAGGCAAGTGAAACACCCAGGTACTTTGTATGCTGATGTCGCTGGAAAGGTAAAACCCAACCAACATGCTGTGTTTATAAAACCGAAAGATCTCACGACCCCATCAAACAACAAGGAAATAATTTCAACTCTTAAACAAGTACCCATGCATGGTAACTGCCAAAACTATCCAACAGAAAACGATGAAACTAGTATTTCCTTCACAGTCAACAAAAGATCGAGCAGTCGAAGCACTGGAAACAAACGATCAAATAGCTGACAATCATCAAATAATTAGTGAGAACAAATTGAAGCCAAAAATAAGTATCACGTTCATACCAGACTGTATCGAAGACTCGGAGATTATCAAGTCTATTCAAGACAATAATGAAAACTTAGCGGACCTTATGACTGAAGAAGAGGATATTAAGTTATTGTTTACAAAACCCAGTACTCCTGGACACAAAACTGCTGTAATTATTGTATCACCAAATATCAGAAAACAAATTGAGAAAAATGACAACCGCATATACCTACATTTCTCAAGGTGTAGAGTGTATGATCACTACTGGGTGAGAAGATGTGGTAAATGTATGGGATATGGATATAAAACAAGCCACTGTCATGCACAGAATCCGGTTTGTGGCCACTGTGCACAGAATCACCTCTCCAACACCTGTACAAATAAACTATAACAACTGAAATGTCATCACTGCACATCTAACAGAAGAGAAGAAACTGGACATTCCTCGTTCAGTACTCAGTGCCCATCTTTTATACAAGCCAAACTCAGCATCATCCGACGCACAATGTGTTGTGTAAATGAAGAAACAGAGGTAATCACCAAAATACTAGTCCCAAAAAACTAGACTCAGCTGGCAGCTCTGAAGAAACACACGTCAACCCTCTGAGAGACACATCAAACCAACACAAAATACAGGGAAAGGAAAACGAACAAGGGAAAAGTGCGGAGGTGAAGATCGAAACAATAATATACTGTAATATCGAAGGCCTAATTCCTAGAAGAAAATGGTACAAGAAAAAAATGCTAGAAGAAATAGGGGTTGAATATAATAGTGTCCTTATTTGCATCACTGAAAGTCATCTTCGAAACGAAATAAGAGATGCCGAAATAAAGATAGAAGGTTACGAAATATATCGAGCAGACAGAGCAAACGACAGGAAAAAAGGAGGAGTTCTGATTTACACACGAAATGATATTGCAAAAGACACACAAATGTTAGCCACTGGGTCGAACGGAGAGGTAGAATATGTTATTTTATACATAAATAAATGGAAAATCTTATTGAGTAGCGTATACAGACCACCAAGATGTTCAACAGAAAACATCCTAGAAGTATTGAGAATTATCGAATACCAAGCAAAGAAACTCGGAGCTCCCGAACCCACGATAATAATCAACGGAGATTTCAATTTCCCAGATATACAATGGAATGAAACAACGATATATGGAGGAACAACAGAAGACAGAGTACAAGCTAACTCACTATTTACAATGATGGAGAACCTAATGCTAAAACAGATCATTCGTATACCAACAAGAGCAAATAATATTTTAGACTTATTTCTCACTAATGATAAAGACTTAATAAGTGACGTAAGGGCCGAAGATATTACCATTTCGGATCACCGACTAATGGTGGTTGAAACAACACTGAACTCCAACCGGCAACCACATAAGGAACCAGCGAATACCGAAGACTTTCAATCAATGAACTTCTTCCACGACTGCATAGATGAAATATCAAATATAGACTGGCAAGAGGAGGTGAATGGGCAGACAGTTAGTGAAATGTATCAACTTTTTACTTCCAAACTCCTGAACATTTGTAAATCACATATCCCTAGAAAGACACAGCTAAAAAGCTACTCTATCCCAAGGGATAGAAGAGTACTTATGAGGAAAAGAACAAAACTAAATAAACGACTACTGAAAGACAAAAACAGAAATACGATAAAGCAAAAACTTGAACGAATAGAGATGGAACTGGCCCAGTCACACGAGAGAGAAGCAAAGTCAGAAGAACAGAGAGCTATAAGTAACATAAAAGTGAACCCCAAATACTTTTTTAAATACGCCAAGAAAAAAGCAAACACGTGCACAACCATAGGACTACTTAAATATAATGGACACCTCACCAGCGACCCACAGGAAATAAGTAAAGCACTTAACAACCAATATGTATCAGTATTTTTAGTACACCAAACCTGGACAGAAGGAATCACTGACAAACAACAACAACAACAACACCTCCCACAGAATTACAACTCAATGAAATAGCATAGAATCCTCCATACGAGAAATGAACACCTACTCTGCTGCTGGACCAGACGACATACCATCGGTGTTAATGAAGCAATGTATGTCTACTGTGTTTACACCACTACAATTACTGTGGAGGAAATTACTTGATACAGGGGATATACCTAGCCTACTTAAACACAGAAAAATCACGTCCATATATAAAAACGGACCAAGAACGGAACCTAAAAATTACAGACCTGTGGCTCTAACATCACATATGATTAAGATATTTGAGAGGATAGTTGTGAAACAAGTCACCAAATATCTTGAAGCAGAACAATTGTATAACATTGTGCAACACGGATTTAGAAGCGGAAGATGGTGTGTGTCGTAACTCCTACAACACAGGATGGATAGACTGAATATTTTACAAGACGGAGATGGGGTGGATGTAGTCTATCTAGACTTCTCCAAAGCCTTTGATAAAGTGGACCACTTAACTTTATTACAAAAACTTGCACATATTGGTATAAGAGGGAAGCTGCACAAGTGGCTAGAAAACTTTTTCGAAGACAGAGTTCAGACTGTGATGGTTGAAGGCTTCGAATCAGTGAAAGTGGATGTGAAGAGTGGAGTACCACAGGGCTCGGTGGTCGGCCCCCTCCTCTTCCTCATTTATATTGGTGACATTGATTGCAACACACAGTACTGCAAAACATCACAATTCGCAGATGATACAAGACTGCTCGGTGTAGTAAGAAGCCAAAAGGACTTTGAAAGGATACAAGAGGACCTTACAACCATATATAATTGGGCAGAAATTAATAACATAACATTGAACAGCTCTAAATTTGAGTTGTTAAGATACCAGCAGCCGAAACACATACTACTATCCGTTTCAGCGCCGGACAGACGGTGTTTTTCGCAAATATCTCCTAAACGAATCGTTGTATCAATATAATATTTCAACACAATATCTTTAACACCCGGGCGTAATTTATGGCTGACATACCATATTCCTATATGTGTTATGCGAGGAGTTTACTCGTGAAAAATAGCACAAAGCTTGCTAGTCATATTGACGCATTCGAAGGAAAGTGTGGCCCCCCCAACACCCTCCCAAACCATTCCTAACCACAACTACATCCCCCCCTTCTCACCCCTCCCTCCTCCTCTTCTCCCCCTAGCTCCTCGCCTCCCTCATCACTCGTGGCCCTCCCTATTTCTTCCATCACTGTATTATATATTAGAATGTTATGTAGATGTATATGTATAGATATGATTATTAACTAAGAGTATGGTACAGTACAATTCTATAGAGGCAAGACGTATTTCACTTTGATAATTACTGTACAACAGCATGTTTACATACATGTAGTATGTAGAAGGTCCATGTTTGCAGTCCTTATGGTCAACCATGCAAGTGAACACGATGTACTGGCATTACCTGTGGTCTGGACCTTCTAGGAAAAGTTATTAGATACTGTGTACCTATTCATTATAAAATGTCAACTTGGTCCAGTTAATATAATGTTATTTTGTTGACTTGTCCCTTTTATATTTATATTATCACCAAATTGTATATATATATATATATATATATATATATATATATATATATATATATATATATATATATATATATATATATATATATATATATATATAATAGTGTAGGATTTAATGATGCAAACATGATAAAACAAAATGTATTCACAATCACTGTCAAGGAAAACGTCATCGTCTTCATCATCACTGGCTTTCACGTTTGTACAATGTGGCAAGACGAAGAACAAACACTGTCCTGCATCCACGGGGGCAAATGGACAACATTGTTGCTAATAGGTGCGCCTCGGCAGTCAATGATTTCTACCCTGTCACTACTTGAGTCATAGCCTCGGACTGGGGGGTACCTCATACCTCAGAGAGAGGGGGAGGGGATACGGGAGACTGTGAATATTCAATTAAGGCATAAATTGGTTATTTAAAAAGGTAAAGAACACATGAAGCAACCATGAACGATTATATTTAGTTGCCCAAAACCAAAATTAATCATTTTTCTGGTGGCCTTAGACACGTGGGTTATTATCCGGCTATACGGCCATTAACAACGGGATTAGCTATTGCTTTAATGGTCATTTGACCCACTCTGGTTTTCATGTCCACACACAACGGTAACTGTATTAAACAATATTACTAATGAACGATACGTATATACATACTGTCATAAAAAAATAAAAAATGGAAGGTGGATGGTGTAAATAGGGGGGTGAAGAGTGAAACGGGGAGGGGGATAATGAGATATTGGGGTAGGGAAGGAAGGAATGGTGTGGGGGGTGTTCGGGGGTGTTGGTGGAGGGGTTACACGAGTACCCCACACTCGTCCGATTCTCTATAACGCCTTAGATATGATGACTGGATTAGGCTTAATATCACTCAGTAAACTCCTAACATAACACATATAGTAATATGGTATGTCAGCCATAAATTACGCCCGGGTGTTAAAAATAGTGTGCTGAAATATTATATTGATACAACGATTTGTTTAAGAGATATTTACGAAAAACACCGTCTGTCTGGTGCTGAAACGTATAGTAGATAACGAGGACTATAATAAAACACCAGAAGGAGACAACATAATACACAACAACCACTTGCCAGATTTAGGAGTAACAATTAGCGATGATGTTATAGTTTCCATTGCCACATCGTTAATATTGTAACGAAGGACAGAACAAATATGGGGTGGATACTTATATAGGACATTCCAAACAAGAGAGACCCCTACATTAATCACGTTATTTAAAGTACTTACATTACCAATTGTGGAATATTGTTGTTGCCAGTAATGGAACCTTACTAACATGGGCCAGATAAGGAAACTTGAAGGAATCCAACCAACTTACACATCACGAATCCGAGGACTTAACAACATGGACTACTGACAGAGACTGGAACATCTCGGAATGTACTCAATGGAAAGACGAAGGGAAAGATATATGTTAATATACATATGGAAAATTATAAACGGAATATTACCAAACTTGGAAAATGAAGACAAAGTTAGAGTTCTACACAACATTAGAAGAGGAAAACTGTGCGCCATCCCACGTCTAGTGAGAACACTGAGAAGCATACAAACCCTGAAGGAGTCGTCATTAACCATACAGGGTCCCAGACTGTATGTATAACTGTCTCCCCCGACATCTCCAAGAACACACAGGAACTCTCACAACCTTCAAAGTCGGGTTAGACAAATACTTAAGAACCATACCAGATAGACCCTCGTTACCACACTACTACCAAACGACCGAGGGAAACAACCTACTGCAGCAAACTACAACGACCAACTACTGAGGGTGGCGCACCAGCGTGGCCCATGACCTAGGTCCTGAACTACAACACAGGCAACACAGGTGTGTGTGTGTGTGTGGAGGGAGTGGTTGGAGACAAAGAAGGGTAGATTGTGTGTGTGTGTGTGTGTGTGGAGGGAGTGGTTGGAGACAAAGGAGGGTAGATTGTGTGTGTGTGTGTGTGTATCTGGCAGAGTCGGATACACACCTATAATTAAAATGTCATTATAGAGATTGTCACCCAGTGAAGAGTTGAGTTTTAATCTTTTAATGGTTGGTAATTAAGTCTGCTCCATTCTCGCTTTCTAAAATAAAATTAGTAGTAATAATAGTAATGATAATAATAGTAATGAGGACAATAATGATGATAATTATAGTAATGATAATAATAATGCTAAGAAAAGTATAAATAGTAATGATAATATTAGTGATAATAATAATAATAACAACAGCAACATTAATAATAATAATAATAATAATAATAATAATAGTAATAATAATAATAATAATAATAATAATAGAAATAATAATAATAATAGTAATAGTAATAATAATAATAATAATAATAATAATAATAATAATAATAATAATAATAATAATAATAAAAATAAAAATAATAATAATAATAATAATAATAATAATAATAATAATAATAATAATAATAATAGAAATAATAATAATAATAAAAATAATAAAAATAATAATAATAAAAATAATAAAAATAAAAATAAAAATAATAATAATAATAATAATAATAATAATAATAATAATAATAATAATAATAATAATAATAATAATAATAATAATAATAATAATAATAATAATAATAATAATAATAATAAATAAATAAATAAAATAAATAAGTCTGTGTTAATATTATTCCGTTTTCTTATATTGCTAGATTATTTTTTCCTACCTTTCCTCCTTCTTTCCTCCATATCTTCTCTCTCTTTCCTCCAATTGTCTCTCCGTTTGTCTCTATCTCTTTTCTATAAAATTGTCCTTCTCTCCATTTCTCCAAATCTTCTCTCTATCTCTCCAATCTTTCACAATCTCTCTCTTTGTAAGAAAAAATATAATTATTCTCTCTCTCTTTCCCTCCATTTCTCTCTTTCTTTCCTCCATATCTTCTCTCCCTTTCCTCCAATTGTCTCTCCGTTTCTCTTTGTCTCTTCTCCATTTCTCTCTCTTTCTCTCCATATCTCCAAATTTTCTCTCCGTCTCTCCAATCTCTTACAATCTCTCTCTTTGTAAGAAAAATTATAATTATTCTCTCGCTCTTTCTCTCCATCTCTCTCTTTCTTTCCTCCATATCTTCTCTCCCTTTCCTCCAATTGTCTCTCCGTTTATCTCTATCACTCCTCCATTTCTCCCTCCATCTCTCCGTGTCTCCAAATTATCTCTCCACATCTCCAATCTCTCACAATCTCTCTCTTTGTAAGAAAAAATTGAATTATTCTTTCTCTTTCTCTCCATCTCTCTCTTTCTTTCCTCCATATTTTCTCTCCCTTTCCTCCAATTCTCTCTCCGTTACTCTCTATCTCTTCTCCATTTCTTCTTCTTTCTCTACGTGTCTCCAAATTATCTCTCTGTCTCTCCAATCTCTCACAATCTCTCTCTCTGTCAGAAAAATTATAATTATTCTCCCTCTTTCCCTCTATCTCTCTCCTTCTTTCCTCCATATCTTCTCTCCCTTTCCTCCAATCTTTCCTCCGTTTGTCTCCATCTTTCCTCCATTTCTCCCTCTTTCTCTCCATCTCTCCAAATCTTCTCTCCATCTCTCCATTCTCTCACAATCTCACAAAATCTCTCTCACTCTCTCACAAAATTTTTCTCTTTCTCTTGTAAGGGCTATGTATGTATGTATGTATGTATGTATGTATGTATGTATGTATGTAATCCTTAGAAATAGATACACACATACATACATACACACTTCCTTACATACACATATACATACATATTATACATACATACATATACATATACATACATACATACATACATACATACACATATACATACATACATATATATACACACACATGCAAGAATAATAATAATAATAATAATAATAATAATAATAATAATAATAATAATAATAATAATAATAATAATAATAATAACAATAATAATAATAATAATAATAATAATAATAAATAAATAAATAAAATAAATAAGTCTGTGTTAATATTATTCCGTTTTCTTATATTGCTAAATTTTTCCTACCTTTCCTCCTTCTTTCCTCCATATCTTCTCTCCCTTTTCTCCAATTGTCTCTCCGTTTATCTCTATCTCTTCTCCATAAAATTCTCCTTCTGTCCATTTCTCCAAATCTTCTCTCCGTCTCTCCATTCTCTCACAATCTCTCTCTTTATAAGAAAAAATATCATTATTCTCTCTCTCTTTCCCTTCATCTCTCTCATTCTTTCCTCCATATTTTCTCTCCCTTTCCTCCAATTGTCTCTCCGTTTACCTCTGTCTCTTCTCCATTTCTCCCTCTTTCTCTCCATTTTTCCAAATTTTCTCTCTGTCTCTCCAATCTCTCATAATCTCTCTCTCTGTAAGGAAAATTATAATTATTCTCTCACTTTCCCTCCATCTCTCTCCTTCTTTCCTCCATAGCTTCTCTTCCTTTCCTCCAATTATCTCTCCGTTTATTTCTATCTCTCCTACATTTCTCCCTCCATCTCTCCGTGTCTCCAAAGTATCTCTCCATCTCTCCATTCTCTCACAATTTCTCTCTTTGTAAGAAAAATATATAATTATTCTCTCTCTTTCCCTCAATTTTTCTCCTTTTTTCCTCCATATTTTCTCTCCCTTTCCTCCAATAGTCTCTCCGTTTGTCTCTGTCTCTTCTCCATTTCTCCCTCTTTCTCTCCATTTCTCCAAATCTTCTCTCCGTCTCTCCATTCTCTCACAATCTCACAAAATCTCTCTCACTCTCTCACAAAATTTCTCTCTTTCTCTTGTCAGGGCTATGTATGTATGTATGTATGTGTGTATGTATGTATATATGTATGTATGTATGTATGTATGTGTATATGTATGTAATCCTTAGAAATAGATACACACATACATACATACACACTTCCTTACATACACATATACATACATATTATACATACATACATATACACATACATACATACATATATACACATATACATACATACATATATATATACACACACATGCAAAAATAATATTAATAATAATAATAATAATAATAATAATAACAATAACAATAATAATAACAATAACAATAAAACAATAACAATAACAACAATAATAATAATAATAATAAATAAAATAAATAGGTCTGTGTTAATATTATTCCGTTTTCTTATATTGCTAAATTTTTCCTACCTTTCCTTCTTCTTTCCTCCATATCTTCTCTCCCTTTCCTCCAATTGTCTCTCCGTTTGTCTCTATCTCTTCTCCATAAATTTCCCCTTCTCTCCATTTCTCCAAATCTTCTCTCTATCTCTCCAATCTCTCACAATCTCTCTCTCTCTGTCAGAAAAATTATAATTATTCTCGCTCTTTCTCTCCATCTCTCTCATTCTTTCCTCCATATCTTCTCTCCCTTTCCTCCAATTGTCTCTCGGTTTGTCTCTGTCTCTTCTCCATTTTTCCCTCTTTCTCTCCATCTCTCCAAATATTCTCTCCGTCTCTGCAATCTCTCACAATCTTTCTCTTTGTAAGAAAAAATATCATTATTCTCTCTCTCTTGCCATCCATCTCTCTCTTTCTTTCCTCCATATCTTCTCTCCCATTCCTCCAATTGTCTCTCCGTTTGTCTCTGTCTCTTCTCCATTTCTCCCTCTTTCTCTCCATTTCTCCAAATCTTCTCTCCATTTCTCTAATCTCTCACAATCTCTCTCTTTATAAGAAAAATATAATTATTCTCCCTCTCTTTCCCTCCATCTCTCTCCTTCTTTCTCTCCATCTCTCCAAATCTTCTCTCCGACTCTCCATTCTCTCACAATCTCACAAAATCTCTCTCACTCTCTCACAAACTTTCTCTCTTTCTCTTGTAAGGGCTATGTATGTATGTGTGTGTGTATGTGTGTATGTATGTATGTATGTATGTATGTGTGTGTGTGTATGTATGTGCGTATGTATGTATGTATGTATGTATGTATGTAATCCTTAGAAATAGATACACACATACATACATACACACTTCCTTACATACACATATACATACATATTATACATACATACATATACACATACATACATACATACACATATACATACATACATATATATACACACACATGCAAAAATAATAATAATGATAATAATAATAATAATAATAATAATAATAATAATAATAATAATAATAATAATAATAATAATAATAATAATAATAATAATAATAATAAT